>VOQJ01016282.1:0-17641 GCA_015052665.1 Apistogramma diplotaenia | reverse complement strand
AGCATCTTTAGGTGGGACTGCACAAGTACAAATTGGAAGTGCCAGAAGCTGCAGGTCATCCATTGTCCACTAGAGGCAAAGTGAGTCGGTCCCCATAGACTCGTGTAAAAAAGTCTGAATTTAGAACAGACATAATGTTCCCCCTGAAACAACTGCACGGTGGCTGAGCTATGAATTAAGTCTTCTGCATGTAATCGTTGATCTTCACCAGGAGTGAAACTAGTGAAGCCAGCAGATAATGAAGGCTTCTCAGTTTCACACATTGTCTCACTGCTGCTTTGGCTGCAGGTTGGCTGAGCATGAAGATGTTCTTTTGTTTTCAGCCTTCAAACGAGCTCTTCTTGTGTTTCCTTGTAAGCAACTCAGTAAATAAACAATCACAAGCAGAAATCTGCACCAGTGTCTGATTTTTGGTCCAATTCTGAATAAAATTCCACTGAACGAAATCATTTTGTTTTTTTCTGAATAACAAATGAGTCCAGACTAAAAAACAAACAGCCTGAACTTTGTGACAGAACCAGCTGCGATCTGCATGCTTACCGATCTCTGCCACGTCCACGCAGTGCTGCTTGGAGGTGTAGTTTCTGCGGGTGGTGATGGCGGTCACGGTCATGCAGTACACCGTCCATATAGACGTGTGGCTGCTGTCGAAGTGGCAGCTGTTTGGGCCGCCGGTCGTGTAGTCTGGACATTCATGTTTGCTCTCCTTCCTTCAAATAATCCAAGCAATGACATATGAAAGGGTTAATTACCTGCTTCACCGGACAGCTGATCATTTTAGCACTTTGACTTTGTCTTTTTTAACATATTGATTTGTATAATTGATAACTGGTCACAGTTTAGAAGGCTTAGCTGTTTTGATCATTAGCCATCATGGAGTTGTAACTTAATTCTGCGGTTAAAACATCAAACCAGAGTCCTGAAGAACTGAACAACCAACGGTCCCATCCCAGAAGATCTGAGGTGACCACACGGAGTCAGGCTGAGATTACAGGAAGAGGCACTGGCACAAGTTCTCCATTATTCTCCAAAACCAGACTAAACTCAGTCCCAACATGGTGATCCCAACCTGTGACACCAGCTTAAACCCAGATTCAAAACCACTCTAAAGGCCAGGTCAGGTCTACAATTCTGTTCCCAAAACAGTACCATGTGAAGATGCATCATACAAATGTAGCTGAAAAGGTTAAGTAGAAACAGAGAGTGTAATCTCACTCTCAGAGGTGTCACTTCATTCATACAGTAGCTGCTTTGGTGCTTGTTGGGATTTTTTTTAATCAGAAAATCCCTGATCTACATTTGTTTTACCAAACAAACACACGACGTGCAGCAGGAGCTGAAACAACAGTCAGTGGGCGTTCTGGAGCCATGCGGAGGTCAAAAGCACAATCCAATTTGTCCTGATTAGGGGCAGCGCTTTCTTCACTGCGAGTGCCATCTGGGCCAGCTGGCATCTGTCTGAGGCCATGTGAGTCTGCGTTCAGGATTTCACAGCAGCTTGGAAATATCGACGTCTTAAAAGCTTCCCAATGACGTGAAGCCCGAGAAATCAAACCGCTCCGCTCACCTGACCCAGAAGCTTCAGCTGATCTGGGGCTCCGTTTATAGTTTCACTGAAGTCTCAGTGACGTTCTGGTGAAATTACATTTAAAAAAACCTCACAAAAACAATCAAATTTATGTTATTTTTAACCTTTTTTCACCAAGCAGTTATACCTCCATCACCGTCTTTGAACTTGAGTTATAGAGACATCACAGACACGGGCACTTCGGCCTCCTCGAGCTGACAAACCAAAACTAAAGATGTTTCCCAACATTTTTCTTTACTTCCAGTTGGATTTGCTTCAGCTAATTAAAATCACCAGTCACCACCTCCTTCTAGTCTTCACAATAGCTCCAGCTGGCTGTGATGTGTGGGGTTCGTACTCTTTGGAGTAGGTGAGGATGTGGGTGACCTCCTCTCCGTCCGTCAGGTTGCTGAGCGGGTGCCACCAGCAGGTGAAGTCCTCCATGTTGGGCGAGCGGCAGAAGTAGATGTGAGGCCTCGCCGTGGTGCCGCCGGCCGCCTCTGTGGAGTCACACACGGGTGGAGTTAGATGCAGCATGGTGGGGTTACACTGAGCCATGGGAGGGGGGGGGGTATTTATAAAGGTGCAGCCCCTCAGTTTTCTCTATCAAATCATTTTAGCTCCTCCCCCTTTAATCCCCTTGACCTAACTTTTTCTGATTGGTTCTCAGTCAATTTAAAAGACAAGTGGGCGGGGCTTCTCTACCTGAGATGATCTATTAGGTGTATGTGACATCATAAAGAGCCAAGAGTAGAAAAAAAAGACCCTAAACCTGAGTGTTTAGCGCAGCCTGAAGGCTGGGGGTTACTTGTACACACGGTGACCTCATTCATTTGAAACTTTGGCCTTTGGTTTAATATGAACGTCTACACTGGAACAGCAGAACAGGACCGGCTCTGGTGCAAAAACATTGATGATGATGTCAAATATCATCCAAGTTAATTTCTTAATGTAGATATTGAAGAAATGTTCAGAGAAATTAAATCCACGTGAGACTCGTAAAGAATTTGGACACCATTTACTTTTTGCTTTGTAGATTTATGTGATGTTTTGGCCTTTTAAAAGTATGTTAATCAAGTTCTAGACTCAGAGAGGACAGCTGAAGCAATGACTGGGGCAAACCCTCTGAATACTTTGCATTCATTTCTTAAAACATGTTGTTTTTGTGAGTTGCTGAAAGCAGGCTGATTGGAAAATTATATTTTAAACTCTTTCAAATTAAATCTGAAGGCCCGGGACAAAGTGGGCATACAGCTGTGCGCCTCAGCGATTCTCGGATCAATAGGCTCTTCTTCAGGCACAGCTGGGATTTTAGAGACTCACGCTGCGAGTGCAAACACGGCGCTCTCTAAAGCGCGGCACTGCCGCACAGGCAGGAGAACAACTGGCTGAAAACAGGGGCAGACAAATCGATGAAGCTCTCATCAAACACATGTGATCAGCCGGCGAGAGAACACCCTGCACAAGAGAGAAATACTGATCGATTCATAAACAAGTGTTCAAAAATGATGAAAAGAAATTGTACAGTTGTGCTCAGAGGTTTCCATCCACTCATTACATTATAAATGTGGTAATTTGTTTTTTTTTTAATGATGTCTTTGAACTGTTCTTTATCCAGGGTGGAACGATTGCACAGCATAAATAAACTGCGTCTATTCATTTGCTTTCTGGTCTTGACCAGCGAGGTGGCGAGTTCGGACAAAAGCTTAATGTATTCCAAACATATTACACATGGAAATGTTTCATGCTACTTATTAATAAAGCGCTGTGGGAGCGCAGCAGTGTGTCAGCTTTGCCTTTATTACACACAAACTAGTAAATCACATTAAATCGTTAAACGATACCTGCAGGGGCTCCGTATCTCTGCAGCATGCTGTGAGCACAGACCCCAGCTATTATTTCTGTAGATGTAATCACAACCATTTCAAAATGCACCTCAAGGCCTTTTGCGATGCTTATCTATCTAATAGCAGACGGAGATGATCGTAATCTGCGCAGAAAGGAAAACTATCTGCACACGCGGCGGGGAAGAGTTCAAAAAGTGTCCACTTCTTTGTTTGTGTTATTTTCATCACGAAAACTAACCAGCTGAGCGGCTTCAGCGCCGACACGTGCAATCTGCTGGAAGGAGAATCAAATCGCTCCATGAAAGCCTGTAATGAAAAAGCTGTGACTGACTCGCTAATGGAAAGGTAACGAAATGGCCATGCAGTCAGACTGTCAGCTGTCGTGCACGCGCACACACACACACACACATTAAGTGGGAAACAACAGGAGGGGGAAATCAATTATCCAGCCGTCATCTCTCCTCTGCTTCACCTCAACAAAATCCCTTCCCTAATTTCATCAGTTTCTACCTAAAACACACACACACACACACACACACGCACGCACGCACGCACGAATGCGCACGTGCACGCACGCACACACACACACACACACACACACACTTATCCAGCCCATCTCTGTCTGATAGACTGTTGGTCCCATGACTGTGATTTAAAGCAGTGCTGGAAAATTGATCGGTGGCTGAAAGCAGCGGGAGCGCAGCCCCGGCTGCACAGACAGCACACTGTTTATAAAAGATCAACTGCATCATACGAGGAGGCGAAGACGTGGCGCTGAACTCGGAGCACACCAGGAACTAACCGAGTTCACAGCGTTTTGTTTTCGGCACCCAGTTGTTGCTTAACGAAGCGCTGAGGCAGAAATCCCCTGCTGCCACTGAAACTCGCTCCGTCACAGTCTGATGATGGCAACAATTCTAATCGTGCTAAAATGATTCTTTAATATATGGTGAGAGGTTATGTATCAAATGTTTATGCAGTCAAAGAGCTGTTATGCACTTTGCACAGAAGTGCAGGAAAGGAAACTAAACATAGAAATACTTAAATACAAGTACAATAAAGTACAATAAACCTGTACTGGACTGTAAAGTACTCGAGTAAATGTACTTAGTTATACTCTGACTGCTCCAATCCATGTTCTCATCCAGTGGTGTTGGGCACTATGACATTAATAGTATTCTAGTCCAATGGCATTAGTTTGGGGGCACTCCAATTAGCTGAGCTTCAGGCACCTGTAACCACAGCAACCGCACCCCCTAACTTTGAAGCTCTACCTGTATCCAGACAGCTGCTGTGTAAAAATGTTCTTCCTGTGTACCTAACCTGCACATCAGGAGGTCCTGAACTGCATGTCAGTGTAGTAAAAAGTGTCTGCAATGATGAGACGCTACAAATGCAGGAATTTTTTATTGTATTTTTGCTGAAGTTGCCACCTGATGACCTTGTTTAGGCGTAAAAACAGCGACCCTGATGCGGTGACTAATGCGGTGAAACATTACGTGCCCTGTGAGGTGGCCGCTGTGGGAGGCGAGCACTAATCCATCGGAGAATGTGCGGAGCTTCAGTCTGCGAGCAGCAGGGAAACAAAGGCCTTGTGTTTGCTGTAAGAAGCTCAGAGAGCCTCGCTGCAGGGACTTTCTCCTGAATATCCTGCACTTCTCAGAAATAAATCAGGGAGGAACGCACGCTGGGCACCGATGACGCCGCACACGTTCCTACCTGCAGATGCACAGCTGTGTCTGTAATTTCATTTCTCACAGTATCTGGCTTTAATTGCTCTAAACATAAAGAAACACGGATGAAGGTGATTCTTGGTTTGAAAAGACATCAAAGGACCATTACACTATATTTAATACAGCTGGATTATACACATTTAACAGCAGATGCAAAGAGAAGACGTCTTCCTGATAAGATTCCTCCTGTTCTGATAATAAGCATTTTGGGATGCGCTCGTGTGCAATCAGCAAAGGAGATCATTTTAAAAGCTGCAGATTCATAAAAAATGAGTTGAAGTTGATTTGAGATCATGCCGTGATTTCAGCAGAGGTGCTGCATTGTGTTTCAAGCTCCATAAACCTGCATAGACAAGGTGCAGCGGCCAGGAGGTCAGACACAGTATTGTCAGAGCATCGAATCAATTTTCAGAGTAGGAGACCCTGAACACGCGAAGGTCTGTCTTTCTGAAACGCTCTGGAGGGATTTGGAGGCACACAAAGTGTAGAAGAAAGCTGCTTCAGAGACCTGAAGTCTGGACTGTGAAGCAGGATTTGGGTTTGCACAGGTAACTCCGGGGTTAATGCCGGGTATTCAGCATTACAGGCGATTCACACCTTACTGGGGTGCATCGCCACGGAAACCTATCCTGACCTGCTCTCAAGCAGGTTTTGCGCCAGATTAGAGATCAGCAGGTACAAAACCTCCTCCTACTAACCAGTCACTCCTCTGCAAAAGCGGCATCGCCACTTCTGGAAGATCCCTCTGACCACTCTGACATAAAGGTTTTTGATGAGCATCACAAAGAAAAATGCAGCTTTAATGCCTGATTTTCAGGACTGTTTTGTTTGTTAACACTGACCTACTGTATGACTCTTTCAAGCATTAAAAAGGCACCAAACTCAAGGGATGAGCCACATAAAGACAACTTAGCAAAGAACCAATTTAAAATTGTATCTTTAGGCACTTTATTACCAGCAGCATGTCACGAACACACATCATTTGGCCCCATTTATTTTGTTGACTCTATGAAAAATGTCAAAGATGACACAGTCTGACAGACATAAAATAGTATTTGCGCCAACAAGGTGATTCCCAAAGAGCTGTTAGCTGAAAACTTGCAGAGTGCCCTTAAAAAGTTTGGACAAGTGGAAGACAAAAGAACAAGTGTAATTGCTGTAAATCTAGCTTAAATGACACAAAAACCACTGACGAACATAAATGTGAATAAATGCTGCAGCTGTTTATCAGGAGCAGCTCCTGCTGTCCAGCACAGGCAGTCCTTCAGCCTTTTGGAAACAAACAAATGACTGATCCTCACGTAAATGTCAGAACAAAGACAGACATTTGGATATGAAATAAAGCAAATACCAAGTCCAGTCACACTGATTTAGTGAATTGCAATTACACACAGACACAAACACACACACACACAGGCTGAGGGTATCAAACTAATTTGTTCTGACATTTGTCAAAACCACTTTCATTTTCAAATACACAAACAAAACACAGGAGGCTGATAACACCGCAGGAAAAAACCTGAGAAGTTTATCGCCGTGGTCGCAAACATATCCATTTCCTTTTCACGTCACCCGCAAATGCTTCACAAGCTAAAGTGTGAAAGGCAGAACGGGATCGCGGCCACATGTCATAAAAATAAATAATACACACAGATTTACTTGATGCTTCTGGAGTAATTGTGCGTGCAAATCTATTTATTTTTATGTCTGTAAACACTTCCTGTCTGGACTTCAATTGCTGCATCTGAGCCAGGCGGAGTCACTCGATTAAACCTGCAATTTCTGAAGGAAAACGTCGAGAGACAACAAGTGAGTCACAGTCAAATGTAAACTTCAGGAATGGCCAAGTCACTTGAATTTGACTGATGTGAGCCACTCCTGTCTGAGAGCAACACTCAGTGAGCACTGCAGAGTCTGCTGTTCAGGGCAGCTGCAGTCACTCAGAGGCAGGGGCACATTTTTTAAAAAGGAAATCTCTGCAGGAGACTGAAGATAAATACTGCAAATTAGCTATTTTCACCAAGCAGCAGCCTCAAGGACTGAAAACTGAAGCCGGTGCTTAATGGCCTCCATTAATGGCCACTTGAGGCTCGCTCAGACCCCAAAGACTCCCACATTAAAAAGGCCAGCTTTGCAGCAGAAATAAATATGTTTACAGCCTGCTACAAAAAGTGTGTGTGTGTGTGTGTGTGTGGGGGGGGTGTCAATAAAGCTTAAGGTTTGCATTATTATGGACGTGGCCTCTGACTGCCAGTACGACTTTTGTCTTTTAGCAGATTATTTCAGATGCAAACTAAAACACAAAGTCAGAGAATAACAAACCATTCTCATTACTACAAGGCAGCAAATACTATTTATACTCTTTTAGTTTATAATGGAGTCTGAGGTGACGTCATCAGAAAGAGCTGTGTGAAGATTTTCTAAATAAAGCCTCCGCTTCAACTTGACTGTAGGACTCCGGTCAAACAAGCCTAGAAGCCAGTTGCCAACCAGTGGACAGTATTTCCCCACTGGTTGGCAACTGGTTGCTGGAGGTTAGTGAAACTAGTCCCAAAGAGGTTCACAGTGCTGCATCAAAAACCTCCCTGGGCCTGACAGCAGATTGCATTGAAAATGCAGACTTGTTTGCAAACACTTGCAGACTACTCACCGAGCCACAGTGAAACAGAGAGACTACAGGTAAAAGTTGTGCCTTACTGCTGCAACCAACTCATTTAAAAAGGTGCAACTTTTACTTTGAAGGCTAACACTCTGTTTCCAGTTCGTGCCACACTTTCAAGTTTCACTGCTGCTTCATGAGCAGAAGATGCAAACTACGGCCAACTGTGGAAATCTACAAAGCAATCTCAGATATCTGGTGAAGCCCCCTCTTCCTGACTGATTTCACCTAGCGACAGCAGGCAAACTCCAGCAGTTGCTCACCAAGTGGCCGGTGATTGCCAGGGGATCGTTGACCGGTCTCTGTGCGTATGTGACTGAGGATGTAGGTGACTAAAAGCTGTTTAGCTGCTGGCCGTGGTGCTGGAGTTACTGCTAACACACTCCTCCCTGTCATCCAAATATTAGCATCACAATGGGCATCCTGTCTTTAACATGCTCTCCAGAAAACACTGTTTGACTAGAACCTTTTCATTACACAGAGCTGATTCCTTTATAATACAAAAACTTTTCAACCACAACCAAATCATTTTTAATTCATACATCGATCATAATTACTTTATTGAACAGCTGAAGTGCAATTTTCTGATTAAAAATGCTGCTCTTTTTGCACTTTCTGTATCTACAACCACAACTACGACTTATCAAATCAACTTCACTCAAAAATCACATCAACAAGCCACAAACAAAGTGTTTCTGTGCAGGCCTGGACCGGTTGTAGAGGTGATGCTCTGAAACATAAGCAGCTAGCAGGCCTGTGAGTCACACTCCCTCCCCGCTGAGGTATCGATGAGCTGCCGACACATTCATCTGAGCGAAAAGAAATCGTCAAACTCAGCTGGCGGCCGTTTGAGCCTGATCCCGTCAGACAAAGCTGCTGCTGTTCGGAGGTTATTTTTACACATTCACACTGACCCGGACGTGAAGGTTACTGCAAACAATAACTGGAAACTTACCAAGCTGATTGAAACTAAACTAAAGTATTGATAGAGCCAATGGATTCAGCCACCAAAGTGCCCATTAGGGGTCACTCTTTAGGCTGGAATGAAAACTGCTCATCAACGAATCGAGAAATATTTGTAAAAAATATCCCGTAGCTTTGAGGAGCAGCGATTTCCTGCATTTTTTCTGCTTTGAGTTGAGGCAGCTGATGGACCTCCTCACTTTATCAGTGATGAAAGTCGACCTGCATGCAACATTTTCATCTTTATAGACAGCAAACAGACAGGACAGTAAACCTCAGTGCATCAACTACCAGATAAATCAAATAAAGGTACAAAGTGACGACTGTTGCATATCTTTTTTTTCTGTGTTTACTAAATAGTAAGCAGTGGCAGTAAATATTAAAATGCAAAAGCTGGTGTTATTTATAGATGAGTGACATATATTTAAAACATATATATATTTATAAATACCACAACAACAAGTGTTTAAAACCATGCGTTGTTTAAACACAACTGGGTATTAAAAACAATAACCCAGAGAAGCTGAGGTTTTCAAAAGGAAATACAAGGAGGGATCATTTAATGAAATGATTCAGAGAGTCTGGAGAATCACAACACAAGCCTGCAGACCAGCAGTAAATGTTGGTGGAGTTCAGGCCCCTCAGGCAGCGCTGCATTAAAGACAGAGCTGATGCTGTGGTGGAAACCACTGCATGTGCTCAGGAACACTTCTGCAAGTGAACCCATCAGCAGTGAACACAGCTCATGCAGTTAAACGCCTTCTCTTACGACCCTGAGCTCGTTTAAGATGAGCTGAGCAATTAGAATCAGAGACACTTTTTGGAGCTCATGTGTGCTGTGACCCCCTGAGACCATCTGGTGTGATATCAGAGCAGATTAGCTGAGGTTTTTGAAGAAGGAAATCAGGATTTTAAATAATTTAATTTTTTTTTTTACACAGTGCAGAAACACGTTTGTACAGCGTGCATTTAAACTTTAAAGAAAACAAAAACAGCCAGTCTTAAATATTTGCTCCTGAACTCACCGTGGTTGTGTCTTTCTGTGTGAGCCATCCTGCTGTAGCTCACTGGAGGAAGCAGACAGAGCAGCAGCCACAACATCTTGCAGCCGTCAATTAACCTGTCAACACAAACAAATAAACAGACAAACATGAGCTGGAGAAAAGCCCCACTAAACACCTAATGCTCCCACAGCGCTTCACTTACTGTGGGAAAGTTTAGTTTCCATCTGATAAAAGAGAAATCTAAGTGTCCACTTGTCTCTGAGTCACATGTTCAATTTTAAGGGGCATCAGTGGGTTCACCCTGCAGCTCCTCAAGTCCAAACACAGCAGCTTTGCATCCTCCAGTCATGAGACACATCACAAGGGATGAACTCCCCTCACTTCCTCCTTTCTCCCATCAAATCAGTCTTGAGCAGCGCCGCCGTCTCACCAGATTCCCATTAAGCAGTTCATGCATTCCTTAAAATTACAATTTCTTCCAAAGAAATAATCAACATATAACAGAAAAACTCATTTAGATTTATCTGTTTACCTCCTCACATTCTGCAGCAGCAGCAAAAAAACAAGCAAAAAAACTAGTGCATGTAAATTACAAGTTACACAACCAAAAAACCACAGAGAAAAACACAGCCCGTTAGTACAGAAGTCCACAAATGCCAAAAGTGAAATGAAAATAATCATTATTTAGCCAACTGCACTGAACCTGTGATAGAAATTTGAAAGTAATTCATAAGATTATACAAGAAAGAACTCAAAATATTCTCATTGTGATCATGAAATTTACTTATTTTTCTGATTATTTGAATCTAATTTGTGGGATAAAAGAATGTAGTTCCCCCCTTTTATGTCATTATGAACCCAACTAATTCCCTCTGCTCTTTAATTTTAGCATCCTGTTTTTCTGATTTATGGATTGTTGTGTAAGTACATAAAATTTTCACTCTGTGTTGATTACAGCCATCAGCACCAAATATAGAGTCAGACTCTGCAGTCGCGTGAAAAACCAAAAAACCCTTATTAATGCTTCCATATGAATCCAGGGGGTTTCTAAGTGCTGCTAATGAAGTGCACTTGATAAACTGACCATCAGTTATTATGAGCACCTCTATAAAATCATGTTTGGAGAGTGCACTGCTGATTGCCCAGGCGTTTGTTAGCAAAATGTTGCAGTCTTCCCAGGAATGGACATCCCACCAAATTCACTCCAAGCTCAAATCGTGCAGTGCTCAAAGAAACTGCAAAAAGCCCCAAGAGCTGCATCTCTATGGGCCTCCGCTGGCACATTAAATGTTAAAGTTTCCGAGCGCACAATGAGAAAAAGACTGAACAAGTACGGATAGGTTGGAAGGGTTGCCAGGAAAAAACCTCTTCTCCCTAAAAGTGTCATGGTCCCGGGCTTTCTGCTCTTTGCCTTGGTCAAACATCTTGTGTCACGGAGGCCACTTTTGTGAGTTTTGTTTTGCGCGTCTTCCCTTCTGACTGCGAGGGTAATTTGACGCACCTTAGTTTAGGTTTTTGGGATTTTGGATTTTTGTAAAGCATCACAGGTTGAGGAAATCCACCCTGCCTGTCACTCAGATGATTTGACAAAAAGAACATGGCATCACGGTGGAGAGATGATGTTTTCTGGGCTTCTTTTGCGGAGGCAGGACCTGGACACCTTGCATTTATTTAGTCAACCATGAACTCCTCTGTATAGCAAGGTATTCTAGAGTCAGATGTAAGGCCATCTGTCCAGAAGCTTAAGATTGTCTGAAACTGGGTCATGCAACATGACAATGATCCCAAGCAGCAGCAAATCTACAACAGACTGGCTGAAAAAGAAAAATCAAGGAGCTGCAATAGTCCATTCAAAGCCACTGACTGAAACTTAAGGAAGCTGTGCATAAATGAACACCAGGAAACTTTAATGACCTGAAGCAAGCTTGTGATGTGCAGTACAGAAGCTCCACAGGGGCCCATGCTGTCTCACAGAACAGCTCCAGAAATACAGATTATTCTGCAGTGGCTGGATGTGATGGGCAGGAGGACGAGTACAGAGCACTCCTGGATGATTTTGTGGAGCGATCTGGAAGAAGTCGTCTGCTTCTCAGTGTAAATAAGACGAGAGAGATGGCGATCGACTTCAGAAGGAAGATGACATCAGCACAATCTGTGTCCCTCCCGGGACAGGATGTTGATGTGGTGGAGGAGTACCAGAGCGTTGAAGACTGGACAGCTTCTGAAGCCCCTGAAAGTTGAGGGCTCTGCCTCCCATTCTTCTTTTAACACCTTAAGAACCACAGGTAAGCAAGCAGCCAGAGAGCCAAGTGCTCTATTGGGTAACATGGACCATGAGGTCTTTAAGATAAGATGGGAACTAATTATTCAAGAACTTGTATGTAAGAAGGATTTTAGACAAATGACAACCTGATTGTAATGAATTGCAATAGTCCGGCTGAGAAATAATAAGTGCATTAATTAGTCAGCATCACTGTGAGACAGGATGTTTCTAATTAACGATATTGCCCAAATGCAAGAAAGCAGTCCTGCATATCTGTTTAATATAAATTGAAGGACATATCCTGCTCAGAAATGACTCCAAGACTCCTCACAGTCTTACGTCATGGCTAAATAAAGCTGGGTATCATCTGCATAACAATGAAAAATGTATGCAAAGTGATGAAACTGCTGCCCTCTGAACTACTTGGTGGTGACAGAGAAAATAAGCTCATCAAAGAATCTCTAAAGGTCCAAAATGATCATCTATCAGGTAAGATATCGACAGCTTCTTCTTTAAAGTCCCACTCAGAAGGTTTCCCTTCCTCACAGACAATGTTACATGACTTACAGTCAGAGGACTTCTTAGCTCAGGTGTGGTCATCAGCCCAAACAGTGAAAGCTGACCTACAAAAATATGTTGTGTAGGTAAAAAAAAAAACTTGGTCTAAATTTGCTTTTAAATCCTGGATGATTTCCAAGTTGCTGTCTCATCCGTAACCTTAACAACAGCTGATGCTCATTAGCTTCAGCTTACACTCAGATCTTATTTATCTTTGTAAAAGTGAATTACCCTGCAATGTTTGAAAGACCCACAAAGTGGTTTAATGGGACTTACTGTCACCAGAATCCACAAAGACGAGTCAAACCATCTGCTTGAGAGATTAAAAGATTCTTTGAGGGACTTTGAGTTTTCTGGAAAGAAACTATTTAGACTTGTGCTCTGTTCCAAAATAACTCACAAAACGTGATTTCTCTGTGAAAATGCTGCTGCTGTGACACTGACCTTTAGGTTTCCATGTTCAATAACATCAGAGATATCAGATATTAGAGGGTCTGCTGAAAGCTCATTACTCTAATAAGCTTATCCCAATGAACCGCTTCCTCGGCGCCTACTGAGCATGTGCGAGAAGTCGTGGAAGCTTTGTAGAAGGATCCGGTGTGGATTTACTGATGTTTGGGTGGTTTTGTCTGCAGAGATACCGGCGTGAGCGGATTATCTCATTCTCTAGATGGCATCATGGTCCACTCATCTTCAGAGGGGCAAAGAGAAGATAAGAAAAGGTTTTCTGTCATATCCGCATCCTTCGATTGAGAGTGAGGGTCTTTGGTAGGAAAAATAAAAGCTTGCAGTCGAAAGTCGGGGGCAAGCTGGTTGGATGCTGATCTTTCACTGAGCTCGGGGACTATTGAGGACTGCTCACCTGCCAACAAACGTCCTTCAGCTTCTTAGAATCAGCTAAAGTGACCATAAGCAGACTTTTCCAGGAAGTCTTTCAGGAGCTTGAGAACTTTGCAGGGTCTAAATGTGGTTCCTGGCCTGTGAAGACTCTAATATAGCAGGAATGACAGTTACCTACTCACAACTATTCTTTCACATGTCCTTATAAAATAAACACAAAGCCTCTTTTTTCCATGTTTTTTATTTCTTTTATTTTTTCTTTGCAAATTGTAGAAAAAACCCACAAAGTTCATGGAGACCATACATCACCTCTTTTTTTTTTCTTCTACCTCTTTTTCCTCAACCTCTCCACACTTCCTTTCCTCTTCTTTGTTTCTTGGTTTTGCTTTTATTTCCTTACCTATGTCCATCCTTCCCTAATCCTTTTCCTTTCCTTCATAACCTTCCTTCTTACATTCCTTCTCTTTTTTGACTAATCCTTCCTAACCCTTGCTTTCCTGCCTAATTATTTTTCCTTCCAACTTTCTAGCTTTGCCATGTCTTTCCTTTCATCCTTTACCTTTCTGGTTGTTGATTTCCACTCATTGTCACCTTTCCCAGTTTTTCTCTTTCTACTTTAGTTCAGTCCATCCATCCTTTTCTTTACTTCCCTGTTTTTCCTGCCTTCCTTCTTTTTTAGGTGATCTTTCTGATCTCCCTCAGTGTTGGCTTCTTCCACCTCCTCCTTTTCATTCTTCCCTCCCTTCCCTTACATTTTCCATCTTTTTCTCCATTATTTAGATCTTTTCAGATCTTTCCCTGCTTATTTCTTTCCTTCCTTTAACCCTTTATACTCCTCCGTCATCTCTTCTAGTCTTTTCCCTCCTGACCTTTCGTTCCATCCTTCCTTCCTGCTTCCATGTGTTCACTCCTCTTTATTTTCAGTGGCTTTGTTTACTTTTACTCTTCTCTTCATCTGCCTTCATGCACTTTCCTGCCCCTGACCTCAATGCAGTCCTTTTACCATTCAGTTGTGTTTGAGCTTCCCTTTCTTTGTCCCATTTTATCCACCTCCCTTGACTTTACTTTGCTGCTCATACTTGACCCTAACCTGGAACTGATTGCGGCTCTAAGCTTGCACTGGATTTGAGGAGCGTGCAGTTGCTGACAGTTGTTTGAGCATGAACCGCGGTCAGCGACAGCAGACACGAAACAACAGGAGGAAACAATATAAATAAATCTGTTATCATGGCTGTGTGAAGCCTGTGCGACAGTAATGAAGCCACATGGGGGCTTAGGGGCTTTAAAGTCTGCTCTTATGAAGGCAAAGACGACAGACCTGACATGCAAACAGCAACAATAGCAGCCGCTCAGCTCCATCCTCGAGCGCTAAGACAACAATCACAGTGAATAATCCCCGCCTTGATCTCACAGGATTACAGCGAGGCCTTGTTGGGTTTTATCTGGCAGCCTCGGCTCACCCCGACACACCACAAGGCACAACACGACCGCCTCAAAAAGCACAAAAAAAGTGACCCACGTCAGCAAGCACGCAAACTTCTGCTGCAGGTTTCTAATCCCTCGGCGTCGCTCACCAACACTCAGCGTCTGACCTACAAAAGCCAAACACTTACGGCTTGTTTTGAAGCTTCAGACTGCAGTTCAGATTTTATGTTCCCCAAGATCATACCCCATGCTTCATATTTAAGGATTTAATGGGCGAACACTTGCGATGAAATAAACTCTTTGTGTTTTTACTGTGCTGCCGCTCCATGGGTTGGCAAGCTGAGGCTAAACACCACCACCTCGTTATCACGCGCTTCAGTTAACATTTCTTTGCACAAGTTTCTGAACATTTATATAACAGCAAAACACCATGAAGGGGATTTATCTTGTGAGGTGTAAATGACATAGCTGTTTGCTTCGCTTTGAGAAAGCGAAACCAGGAGCTATACCCACTCTTTTCTCTGGATCTTTAAATAAGCAGTAATAAGCAGTCTTTATTCGTTTTAAACGGATGACTCACCTGCTGAAATAGCAGGTGTGCTCTCCTGTTAACAAGCTTTCTGATGCGTCACTTTGTGTTTTGTAGTTGTTCTCTTTTGGAACTTCCTTTAGGGTAATTTAATGTCTCTGTGTGGTCTCTTACCATTAACATGCGGTTGTCTTACATTTCACTGTGTTTCAATTTATTTGTGGTCATTGTGCATTTCTACGTAGTCCTTTAGAAACTATTTGGGATTATTTTATGTTTCTGTGACTTTTTTAAAAATCTTGTGGTCAGTTGAAATAATTTCCCTCGGTGGTTATTTTGTGGTTCTCTCTTGTTCTTGTGGGACTGATTTAGATCAGCTAAGTGGGCTCTGAGACTTTCCACAAAGAGATATTAAATCTTTTCACGTAGTGCCTCGGCCCTGGGTGCCCTCACAAACTACACACAATAGTAAACTATAATTAGCTCCGGAAAACAAGCGTCATTTTAGATTTCATTGAAAAATGAGATGGCAAACACATCCCTCACATCAGTTATGAGCTAATCAGTCACAAGGCTCTTTTTTTTTTATGAATAAAGCAGATTTGCTTTAGTCTTCTTATAATTACTGACGGAATATTAGCTAACTCACAGTTTCCTGTCACACAGAAATGATCTAACAGCCAGAGGGGGAAAGTGCCAAATGAGCCTAATGCATATGACTCTCTGAACTGGTCTTTTTCTGGCTCGCTATTTGGGGTTTCGCCAAGAGGGGCTGCATAAAAATGTCCATTGTCTGTTGCTTTTCATTCAAACTCCAGAACTACAGAAAAAAAACTCTTTAATTCTGCTGCTTTGTGCTTCAAAGTAAACTGCAAACAACATTTCAATTATTACAAGTTTTATATTAAATGCTACAAAACAATTTGCGCTGATTTGGTACAAAATACAAAATGCAGTTTTTAAATGATGATTTCATTCATTAAAGGGGAAAAAGTGACCCAAACGTACCTGTCCCGGCGTGAAAAAGTAATTGCCTTAATTAACTATAATAAACCACATTTTTTAAAGTTTTTTAGTTGTTCAAATTCAAATTCAGAAACTGTTTGACAAAGTGAAGCTAAAAGATCTTTAAAAGCAGCACATCATCCACGAACTAAAGAAAAAGCTGAGAAACAAAGTCAGTGACATCTGTCAGTCTGGAAAGGGCTACAAATCCATTTCTAAGGCTTTGGGACTCCAGTGAATCCCAGTGAGAGTCATTATCCACACATGGAGAGAACCTGGAACAGTGGTGAACCTTCCAACATTACTCCAAGAGCTCGTCAATGACTCATCCAGGAGTTCACAGGAGAACCCAGAACTGAAGAACTGCAGGCCTCACTGGGCTCAGTTAAGGTCAGAGCTCATGATTCAACAATCAGAAAGAGACAAAAAATGGTCTCCATGGGAGAGAAAACTGCTGATCAACAAGAACACAAAGGCTCGACTCAGATTTGCCAAAAGAAAAAAAAACATCTTGATGATCTCCGAGAAAATATTCTGTGCAGTGACGAGACAGAAGCTGAACTTTTTGGAAGGTTTGAGTCTTTCAAAAATCGTCTGACATGAACTAACAGCATTTCATAAAAGATCATCAGACCAGCAGTCAAACATGGTGGTGGTAGTATGATGGTCTGAGGCTGCTTTGCTTTGTTATTTACTTGGGTTATGTTTGATGATCACATTGCAAAAAAACCCCACTAAGAAGTCAGGACTGTGTCTCTATCTAATAACGACTGTAATAAAGACCACATGGACAGAATGATCAGTGTGCTTTATTTAAAGAGACTTAAAACTAGCAAAGGAGACAGTAGAGTCATCTGGAAATTGTTTACTAAAGCCATGAATTAAGAGCAACTTCTACCCAATCACTTTCTTCAAAGCCAGAAGAGTCACCCGCTGCTGGCCATTAGAAAGGACGCAGCTGTAAGGAACCTGCTGGTTTGCAGGCTTGTGAATTAAGTTGCTGATGTGAAACCTGTTACTGCGATTCTGAACCAATTCTAACTGAAGTCCATCTGTAAGTGCGCTAGCTCTGTTGTAAGCATGAGGCTACTTCAGGTGGACGAGGTATGAGGAGACAGCATTACTTGAATGAGGCAAAACCTTGCACGGAGCTCCAGCCCGAGAGCGACTGATGGTCATGTTACTGTATGTATATATATATATATAACAGCCACCTTCTCACCAAGCTTCTTGCTGATGATCTCGTAG
>VOQJ01016281.1:53781-67315 GCA_015052665.1 Apistogramma diplotaenia | reverse complement strand
ATAACTTGTTTGCTAACTGTTTACTGTAGCTTGCTGTCTAATTCTATTATTCTGCAGCCGAGGAGTCATATGAAGAAAAGCCGGGATCACCAGCGCCCCCTGCCATGAGGCACGAGCACTGCGTGCCTCACCTAGGGTCTCTGCAGCAGTTTTATGATTGATCAGCACAACAATACGTTACACACATACAGTTGTTGATTATAAACACTGTGCATTATATACACCAGCTAAAATATAGAAATCACGTTCATATAGTAAAAGTGTTCAAACATTTTAATAGCGACATGCAGAGGGACAGCAATACGGTCTGACTGCATAGCATGCACTCATAGCAAGCACAGTTTGCATAGTCACTGGCAGCGACTATGCCGAGCCTCATCACTGATTGGCCAATTGGGCATTGCGCAATCCGTGGTGAAGCTCGCCGTGCTGGTGCCTCACTGCCATCTCTTCTTAGTATTTGAACAGTAAATGCGAAAAGAAACTAAGCTAAAAACGGTGAACTTAAATGTAAGAGAACTTTAAAATACAAGTCACTGAATAAATATAACCATTTAATTTATTTTTAAATTTTATATTTCCGTGATGACAGGGAAGGCACCGCCTCACCTGCCTCCCCTGACTGCACGTCACTGTTAAGAAGAACTAAAATGTTTTCTCTGTTTTGATTCACTGAACAGAATAATCAGGAATTTCTAACTGTTACTTCAGACAAAAGGCAAACATCATGAGATCTGACTAGAATATTTTAAAAGACAGAGAAAGTAATTCAGCCCAGTTATTGCTTCAAGACATTTGACAACATTCATGGCAGACCGTATTACTTCCAGGTCCTCATTCAAATCAAATCAAATCAAGGTTTATTTGTCACATACAGGATTATACACAGTATAACCGGCAGTTATGGTGACTTCATTCATGCAGCTTTTGAACAGTTTCTCTTAAAAAAGCCTTGGGTTTTAATACAGTGAAAGTTGAGTTTAAATTTTTTTAATTATTTATTAAGCAGAGTTATCAGTCTCAGAGTCCACATGCATGTTTTGCACGCACGCAACAAATCAAATTAGAATGCTTTTATGACATGGCTTATAATCATAATTTTAATATCTGTATAAAGTATCTACCAATTGCATGATTCCGCAATTAGCTGTCCTACACTGTAAGAGGGGCCAAAGGTTGCTGGCTGAGCTTAATATAATCTCTTGTTATCTGAGTCCCTGGTGGAAACTGGATGAATTTGAAGTGTGCTAGGTTGATTGACAGCATGAGGATAAAAGAGGTGTGTTAGGATCCTATATGAACACATGATGATGGTGATGATTGAGTTAATCACTTCAATTCAGAGTGATGCTGGCAAAGGCAGCTGCCATTCCTGTATCCCATAATCTAAATCGAAACTTTTTCCACCACTTCCACAGCAACTTCAGAGTTCAGCATTCAGTACAGTGCACTCGAATTAGTATGGGTGAAAACTGGAATCAGCCAATGTAATAGGAAGAGAAAATAGAAACATCAGGCATTTTATGCATTTATTACATATAAAAGCATTACTTGTACATGTAATTCAAATAAATTCCATCAAGTAAAAGCAGTAAATGAAGGATATAGTGAGTTCATTATATTGTATATACACATGTGTGAAGCTTACACATGTCAGCTGAAAAAAAATGCATTAACCATTTTCAATTAGTTCAGCTCACTTCCCTTTTTACCTTGGTAAGTGATGCACTGAACAGTTCCATACAATAATAAATTCTGGTGGTACAATACAAGCTCGGCAGATACTTGACCTTTCAGTCACACTCATGACTGAAAGGACAATTCAAGGAAAACACAGAATCTAGTGAAATGAAACTTATCGACAAAGGTACATCTGGGCTGGCAACGAGGAAGTCCACTGGGAGTGATCTGCTGGAAGCGTTCCTCAAAGCTCCTGACGAGATCAGCAACTCTTGTCCAGGTGCACTGGACTGGTTGGTCCTGCCAATCAAGAAGAACCACTGTGAGGACCTGCACACTGATGAGTTTCCCTTATGGGTTTTTTGGCAGCCACATAGGCAACAATGTTGACTTCCGTGGAGGTGAGAGGCTCGATGTTCTCTCATCTTCTAGAACTGGGTGCCCATGATCTGCTTCCAGAGAAGGAAACCACTTAAGCTTCTTGGATGGTTGAGCTGGAGTCTGCTGCCACGGTGGGGGACGATTTGGTATCAGGGCACTGAGCGAGCGTGGGCACAGCGGTGGTCATCAGGCTTGAGTGGGCAATGCCATTCGGGCAGGTATATGCACATGGTGCACTGAGTAGATGTATTTGTGCAGCATGTTCTTCTGGGACAGAGCAGCTCTGCGGATGTCAACAATCCATTTTAAGCATCTGAAACATGAAGAAAAAACAGAATGCCATACTTTACATATTCCTCATTCACAAAGTAATATATGTTTTAGATACCATAAACAATACACCTGATATTTCTGATAGCAACAAAGAAAAGCAGGGTAATTTAAACATAAGTCTGTTGAATCGTGTACAGTACAGTAAAGCACAGCAAAGAGAGAAAAAATAGGCCTCATGAATGGAAATATAAATAAAAACATTGAATGCCTTATAATTCATCACTTTGTGAGCAGACACCCTCCTCCAGCCCACAAAACCTCCACCAATCTGTCTCAGGGAATAACTGCTCCCTTTCAAAGAGAGCTCTCTTTGACTCAGCCAAGTCAGAAAGTGGGTCACTCACTCACTCGTTATGTTTTTAATTTTGCAGGAGAAGCTGCTTTCATTCAGAGTCTCTGAATACAGTTAGATGACCCATCAATTAGGTACGTGACGGTCACATCGGCCAGCGACGTTGTCCGAGCTCACCTGTTTGCGTCGCTGGCTGCTGATCGCACATTTGGGCACCAATTTGAGATAGACGGACGTGCAATTTAATGTTTAAACTGTCTTGGCTTCATCATGTTTTCTTGAACAGAAAGTAGTTATTAATGCCTGGACTGCTCTGTTGTTAAAGCCAGATTCCATTGCCTAGGGGGGTCAAGAGATCAGAGAAATTAATTGGCTGCAACATTGTTACTTCTTAAGATATTGATGTGGCTTACATATCAAAATTGATTTTTTTTTTCTCATGCTCTTTCTAGCTACACAGATTTCAGACATATTTGGACAGAATGAATTAATATGTCTACTCACATGTCCTTGTCTTTCTCTGGGTGAGGAAAGCAAAGAAAACGAACATTTAAGGAAGCCCTCGGATCCAGATCCCTGCACTCCAGATGCTGCAGTTAATGGCACTGCAGCACCGCTTGCAGGCACATTTATCTTGGCTGGTTGGCTATAATTTCTCCAATTTTCCCTAGTTCAGAGCACAGAATATTCTGTTTATCAGAAGAACATTTCCTGTGGGAGCAAATCAAGATGGCGGCGCTTTGGGGAATTACGTCATTTACAAACCAACCCAAAGCAAGTTTGCACATGTGCTTCCCACCACCACATTGAACCCACACACCTCACCACTCTCTCTGTGTCTTTATACATGTCCCACACATACATAAGATAAGAACAGCCTTTATTGTCCCACAACGGGGAAATTCGGGTGTGCCAGCAGCCAGAGGTTTATACGGAGTTAGAGAATAAAGCAGAATATACAAAATAAAATAGTAATAACATATCTGCCACTCCTCATGTCCTCATGCAGTACCACAGTTCCTCTCCCAGGACCCTATCATATGCTTTCTCTAGATGTAACCTTCTCTGTCCTTCTCCATCAACACTCTCAAAGCAAACATGACACCTATAGCACTCTTTCTTGGCATTAAGCCATACTGCTGCTCACTGCTGCCCTTAACATAGCTTCAACAACTGTTTCCCATATCTTCACTGAATGGCTCCAGTTAATATTGAAATCTGGTGGCTGTTACTTTGATTTTGTTGTGTTTTATTTACTGTTGCTATAAAATAGTAAATACAAGAAACAAAATGGAACAGTTTATAGCTGAGTGTGAAGCAGCAGGTCTGAGAATTGGCACCTCTAAGCGTGAAGCCATGGTCCTCAGCTGAAAAAGGGTGGAGTGCCCACTTCAAGGTGTGGGACAAGAGGCTGCACCAAATGGAGCAATTTGACTGTCTCAGGGTTTTGTTAACAAGTGAGTGGAGAAAGGACTGGGAAATGGACAAATGGTGTTAGGGGTGGCTGGCCCTAACACCAGAGAGTGTAGAGAGAGCGAAAAGGAGTGCAGCTATTCGGGAGGCTCTCAGAGCAGAGCTGCTACTCCTCCACATTGAAAGGAGCCAGTTGAGGTGGTTCAGGCATCTGACTAGGATGACTCCTGGGTGCCACTTGGGTTAGGTGTTCCAGGCTTGTCCTACCAGGAGGAGGCCCTGAGGCACCCAGGACACGCTGGAGAGATTATATCTTTTGGGTGGCCTAGGAACACTTCAGAGTTCCACTGAATATGCTAGAGGAGGTGGCTGAAGAGAGACAAGTCTTGGTTTCTCTGCTTAGACTGCTGCCCTGAATAAGCAGAAGAAAATGGATGAATGGATGGCCAACATTTAACACTAGCTATCCCGGTGGTTACCACTACTGGCTACAGCAAGAAGGTCCTGGGTTCGACCCCACCATGTGGCCGAACTGACCCATTACGTGTTTGGGTGAGGTCCTCATCCGGAAACAGAAGCCGAAGGGCACAAACATGGGAGAACACATTCCCCTTTTGCAAACGTTTTTTTTTTTTTTTGCTGAGAACATATGTTTCCATCCAAACAAAACTACTGCAACATCTGTATGCAGCACAGAGGGATAGTCACAGACAGGGATTACAAGCAAGACGACAAGTTACCCGTTAAGAACTGATAGCAAGTTCAGCCTCAGGGCCCAACCTAAATCATGGCCACGAAAAGCACATCGCTTTTCTCTTAATAATGCACACCTCGCAGTGAAATGACGGTGGAAAACTAAATGTCGAGACGGTAAAGCTACACCCTTCTGTCACGTGAAAGACGGGCAAGTTATCCAGGGTATACCACCCCACCCCCACCCTCACCATGATCCACACTTTAACAAAAGTGTCTAAAATAATACAGAAACATAAGCCATTGTTAATGGTACAGTCAGGGTCATATTTCTGCATTGGTGAGTAGTCATTTAATACTTGATAGTCTCATTAAAAATCTATATGCTTTTACTTAGGGTGCAGCATAGTCATGTAGTAAACCATCAGAATATAGTAAAACACAGTTAAACCTGAGCACTCATGGTTAGACAGTGGTGTGTGTGTCCAGATAGTGAGTGTTAGAGCGCAGTAAAGAAAGGGTTAAACATAAAGAAACCTAAAGATTTGAGACAGTGCCATCAGATGGTGCTGTGAGCATTCTCATTTTTCCAAACAGGTTACATTACCTTTAAAATAGATGATGTTGAGGGGTTTTTTTTAATGCAGAAAATGGGTGTCAAATAACCACAAATCTCTATTCCAAAATCCCCTTAAAATTACTCTGTTCCAGCCTTTTTCCCAGTTATTTTCAAAAGGGGATGTATCAAAGTGTTTGGCAGGGAGAGGCAGTAAAGCCCTCTTTAAAGGATTACTGAGTGAGTAGGATGAGATTTTTCACTTCGTTTCCCTATATCCTCCCTCTTTAGCTGCACAGTGCATGAAACCAATATTGTTACTATCACTGGTTTTCCAGTCTGGCTTGTACAGTAAGGAAGCGCTAATAACAATTCACTTTAAAAAAGAAAATAGAAAGAAATAAAACAACAGCATCATCAAAAGAGACTGCAGCTGAGCCAACTGTAATTATCCACAGTGACAGCGTGATTTCACTCCAGTATGTTTGCAACGCAACACCTGCAGGTCAGAGACACCATATGTACCAGTAAGTAGTTCACAAGAAGAGCAGGACTCCCACACCCACGCACGTCTAAGAAGATGCTAGTTTTTTATGCAATCTGATCATTCTCAAATGCTACCGCACCGCACTTGCTAAATCCTAATTAAATCTCAAAGATATCACTTCCTTCAGCACACATTTCACTCTCCCGATGTGTTTTGATTTTGTGCAAAAGGTAAACACCTTGTTTTTCTCTCCATTATGCACAGCCTCTCACAGGCTTAGCGTTATTATAACACGGGTAGTCTGTAGACTAACGTGCTGCAAGCCTCGGTGGCAGAGAACCTGTGTAGTCCATCAAGAAGTTTTGGGGCAAACGGGATCTGTATGACAAACCAAACTTGTGAAATGCCATTAAGATGCAGAGGACTAAATGAAATTGCCTTGGCCTGCTGAATAATTTCACAGCACGAGTTCATCTTGTTACACTGAAAAGCACAACAGGTAGGCAGCAGACATGTGCGGCGTGATTGGTAGTCAGTGTTAGTTATACATAATTCATTCCCTCTGTGGCTTACTAGAGAGCATGGTCGTAATTATTTTTGCCGAGAGCCGACTTGTTTTGCATCGACTACATATATACAACATTATGAAGTATATACACAGCAAGATGGTGCATGTCTGTCTGTCTATCCGTGTCGTTTACCACCAAAGCCACTATTGTTGCTTTATGAGTGTGTGGTTCCGAGCAGCACTGTGTAATTTCACTCGAGCTCTGTTTAGGCTTTGAAGGCTTGTTTCTTTTTTCCCAAACAGGCCAGACGCCCCATCAGATATAATGAGGGAACATGGAAGCCAAAGTGGAGGTTTGAAATGGTAATTAGTAAGACTCCCTGCGACTGTAAGAGACAGAAGGACTGATTTAGCACAGCAGAATTAGAGATTGGAAGACAGTAATAGGACACGTTTGGATGGCAGTCGTATATTTAGCTGTGGTGCCCAGAGCAGGAATGGAATAAAATCAGATTTTAGCTCCATTATATCTATTTATACCGGAAGGCTTAAACTTTATTCATCACTAGAGAAAATTACAACTTTACAAGATTGCTCTGCAGAAGGAAAAAAAAAAAAGCCCTGTGCAACAACAAATATTTATGCTGAGCAGCGAAGAGCAAGCTAAATGGAGGTTAAATGCTTTCAAAAACATTAAATAACACAGCTAACTGACATTCTGCCTCTTTCCAAAATACAGGCTTGATTAGACACCCTGATTGCATGTTCCCAAGATGCCTTTCAGCTCATGTGAAGGTATCTACAGTTTACACCAGCTCTGCGTCTCCTCTGCTGCATTCCAATTAGCGAAGTATCAGGCAGTTTTTTTTCTTCTGTTTTCCTGCTAACACATTATTTATATATGCATGAAAAACAAGCATGATTATTATATGTGTGAGCAAGTGTACAGCCATTAATAATACAAACCTTTAACTTTAGAGTACGCTCTCTGGCGGCTTTGCATGTTTGAACCAATTCCACGAGAACATGTCGAGACATTTGGCCTGCTGACGGCACTTCAGGAGAACTCAGAGGACCACAGCTGTCAGTTGCCTCCATTCTTTGGTGACCTTGAATTCTTGTGGAAATGTTCATGTTAATTTTGTTCAGTATCTGCTGAGATACTTCGGTCCTGATAAAAGTACTGGAGGATTATATGTCATTTTGAAAAGAAGGTACTCGCTAATAGGCACCTTGTTCACCTGATGTCGCAGTTCTGCCTCCAATTATCCCATAATCACGCAACTATGGAGGGAAAACTGCAGATAAGTGTCATTTATGAGAGGGAGAGCAGGAGAAAGTTCTCAAATCACGTGCAAAAATTAGACACTGGCACTGTTAAAAGTGATCATTCTTGCACTGCTTTACAGGAAACTGCAGAAGAAAGACGATTCAGCTGGGAGTGCAGTGACTCTGTAACAGCTACTCTAAATGATACTCAGCAGATTCCTGACACTGATATGGGATACATGAAATGCACAGAAGACAATCCGGAGAGGTGTGACAACAGAAAACTGGGACAGGAGGAGGCTAGCCTGGCAGAGCAGCCAGAACAGCAATATGTTAGGAGCCAAGAAAGCAGCAGGAGAAGCATTATGAAAGAAATTATGGGCAAAGATAATGGTGTCTTCATTAATATGTTTGCATGGCTACTGGGCTGTTTGAGTGTGGAGGATTAATATGTAGGGCAGCTCATCATTTGACAGTGTGTGCACGTTAAGAGAAAGTAGTCTGAATACCTGAGTGACTATGAATAATCCATTGTATTATAACACTGAATTGTACTGAACATTGATTTGCCTTACAAGTTTTCCATACCGAGACATCTCATGTTTTAAACATTATGACATTTCCAGAAGAGCGGCGATAAAGTAAATGATAGAGCTCACATCGTTCTATCATTTCTGTTTATATTGAAAGCTTTAAATGAAATAAATTAAGCAGATGTTAAGCTGCAGCCTATAAGAGAGGCAGCGTACACGCTGGACAAGAGACCAGCCTGAGAGACAAACAACCTATATTATTATAGGATTACCAGTTAATCTAACCCTAACTACATGTATTTGGACAGTGGGAGGAAACCCACAGAAAACCCATGCAAACATAGGGAGAACATGCAAAGTCCACACAGAAAGCCGAGTGGATTCAAACCTGGGATCTTCTCCGTGAGGCAACAGCGCTAACAACTGCCCCCACCGTGCTGCACGTATTATATAATCCACAAAAGTAAGCAAAACTTCAGGTGCTCTGATTGGTTGCTTTAGGATTTTCTTTGTTAATTTTATTTGTTGTATAGGTTTACTCGGTTTCCTGAGCCTTTAGTCTTGGTTGCAGTTTAGTTCTGTTGTTGTTTGTATTCATAGAGTTTGATTAGTCCCCTCAGTGTTTCCTCTGTGTGATCCCCTCTGTTAAGTTCATTCATGTTTCTGTGTTTCCGGGTTTCAGGGATTGTTATTCCTAATTATGTGTCTCTGGTGTCTAGTTTTACTTCCTCCCCTCTCTGATTGTCTTGATCTGTGTCTAGCTGCCTGTGTGTATAAATAGTCCCATCTCCTTTGCTTCCTCTGTCTTAGGTGTCTGTTGTGCTCCCGTCTTTACCTTGCTTTTGCGCTCCCTGCAGTTCTGTTTTTGAGTTTGTTTCTTTTTGTGATTTTTGTTTTTGCCCCATTGGACTTCACTTCACTTAACTTAGTTTAAAGCAAAGTTTCAGTTCACAGTTAAAACAAAATGAAACAACAAAAAAAAAGCACCATCTGTCGGTCTGCTGTGCAGGTTTTAAAACACATTTGTAAGAGCAAACTTGATCAGGTGTGAGCATCACCCTCAGCAACAGATCATGGGCATTTTGAGAAGCTAATAAAAGCAAAGTGGCTAAAGCTATCCAGAGTTGAAAGCTAGAAGCATTTATGAGGAAAATTATTGAGATGAATGAAAGAGAGCAACAGGTCGATGTTGTTTTTCAGTTATAAACACACGGTAGAATGTACCAGACATTTGTTTTGTTACATAAATCTGATGCACCTGCTTTTGTTTCATAAATGAAAGTAAAGATCAGGTAAAATTTGAGTTAATCGTGCAACTTTCTGCACTTTGGGGGAAATTTGATGTTTAATAATTTATTTTATGATAAAAAAAATTATGTTCATAAGCTACATAATATGCTCTCGTTATAGTTCCTGGAAAGAAAATCTGACTCGGCAACAGTCTCAGCAGGTCACACTTGCAAATACAATAGAAAATTCTTAATTCAGAAATTGGAATCAGACAAGAAAACTGCAATCGGTGCATCTTTATGATTTGCAAGGTTGGTGAACACTCGCAGAAAAAGTAGCACTGAGCTGTTATCTAACTGGTAAGCTTCCAATTTAACTTTGGACACTGCTCCCAGTTGCAGTAGTTTTATCTATCCATCTGTCTGTCTGTCTGCCTGTCTGTCATGATTAACACTCTGGTAATGTTATTCACTATTTTCTATCATATAATAAGGCTTTACAGCTTACTGACACAACCCAATATTGTGTGAGAGAGGGTTTTGCCCCCTACGTTGGTATTATCCCTCTCAGAATTGATTTCAGACATGCAGTGACAGGACATGCATTCTCTAAATCATGGCTACAATAAGAGTGAACACTGGGTTTTCCTGTTTGAATCTATGTGACTTCCTGCTTCAGGCTGCCCCGCGGTGGCCATTAAAAGCCTGGAATGAGGCTCTTTCTGTGCACTCATCCTAGTGTGACGACCAGTTGGGGTGGGGTGGGAGTGGGGGCTGCATGGGTCACCACCGATCTATTCATGGATTTCAGTAGGAGTGTTGTCCTGGCATGATGCACCTAAAATGTCACCAGTATGTGAGATAACATTTTTACAAGCATCTCATGCTTGGCTGGACCACTTTGGAGGCTGAGTGAAGATGAGAAGAAAGCAAGGGTGGGATAAGGGAGTAAAAGATGAAGTAAGGAAAAGACAAGTGTGATCGCAGATAGAGGTGGTGTCACTGTGTATGTAAGTTGTGCCATTTTTATACTGTGGATGCTGATCTACTGCTGAGTTGGTTTTGCTTTGTGGTGAGATTTTTCTCTCTTGTTTTCTCTCATACTTGGCGCATTAAACCTAATTATAGTTACACCATTTAATATTTTATTTTGACCCAATGAGTGAACATTGGGTCCGTCCTGAATTAAAATAAGAATATGCAATAAAATTTATTTATTGTTCTCTTACACATTGCAGTCTTGATATTTAAAAAAAAAAGTCAAACATTTTAACAAAGAAACAAGACAGAAAAATTTGCTTCCAAATAAATGCAGAGCATTTCTGTCAGTGTGAAAGTAAAAGGTAATAATCACAGATGAGTTTAGGACAGCTTCATTGTACAGCTGTATAATAACAATAAAGGCTATTCTATTCTATTCTATTCTATTCTACTGTACGTATACACATATGTATACATATACACACGCATTATGAGGAGACAGACAATATAAACAAACCTCGGCAGCAGCATTAAGTGAAGCAGATATTCATGCATGCATTTAGAGAAATAAGAGGAAATGAGCAGGAGACTGGTCAGTGCTGTGTTTATCACTTTTGAGGGAGCAGTAGGAAGCCACTTACATAATCAGTCATTTAAGTTGAACACAAACATAAGAAGCACTCATGGGATTTCATGAGGGCAACATTAAAGAGAGAAGAACTTAAGCGAGTGCTACATTTAAGCGAGAAGCATAAATTGTGCAGAGCCATCTGTGACCTGTCTGAGAGATAATTCAGATGAGTTCTCGTTTAACCCAGCATCACTTCAAGTTTAGACTCCTGTGAAGCAAAAAAAGGAATCATTACATAAAAAAGGAAAAGGAAGGTTTTTTGGTTTTTTTTTGTTTTTTTTAATGACACATTTATCCTGAATCACTGTTTACTTTGTGAGGCTGCAAATGTTGCAGGTGAGCTCAGTCCCTAAAATTGCTCATGAGGATATAAAAACCACAGCTACACTTAAGGTAGCATCTCATCGCATTTCTTCTCAGATATGCAGTTGTGAAACATACAGACCGCACAGCCAACCGTAAACTGGGCATAATTTGATGTTGTCCAGTTGTGATAAAGTAATGGGAGACTTCAGCTGATGCCATATCAGATCACTCACCCTGGTCTTGATACTGTCTCGTGGCTCGGACTACATAAGTGCTCCCCGGGGTTTCCCTGAGCTGATACATTCAACTGAAACACTCAGCCTAGATACTCAGCTGTGTTTTATGTCTGTGTTCTTTAACCTTGGAGGAAAAAAGTCAAACTCTATGGGGATTCAGAGAGTCTCACGGCTGAGGGGAGTTCAGTCACATGAAAGAGCAGCTGGATGAAATGAACATTCCCTCAAGGCCCGGCTGCTGCTTCTGATACTCCTACAGACACACCACAGGGAGAAGGCTGAATAAGCATTATAGCATAGTGAAAAACATGACCCTAAGGTCCAGCTCATCCACAGCAGTGACCCCACCCAACCACAAGTCAGTGCATTTCTGCCTGCGTGTGTGATTTAGCTCTTAAACATTTTCTGTTGGTCTTTTTTCCTCCCTCCCCCCTCCCGGATGAGTATTTATTTATTTTTTTTTGCCTTTGCATGCATACATGTACTTTTACACAGTAAATTAAAAAGATAAGCCACCTTCTGCATTTTTATTTACATTTCCCTGCAATATCATGTTCTCAATCTGAAAGTGAAGAATGTATTTCATAACAGAAGATAGAGACTTCCTGTTCAGACGGACACTGATTGGCAGGAAGTTTGCACAGCTCAACAGAAACTCCTGCTGTGTGTCTTTGTGTGCGTGTGTGCTTATCATATCTTCTGGTTATAGATCTGTCCAATATTGCAATAAAAAATACAAAGAGTGCATTTTGCATCTGTCGCCCTATAAAACCAATACAAAGCACAGACAGTAATTTGAGTTTTATGGTCTCAGGTAACATGATGATCCCATGTTTACAGATTTTATCAAGAAACAGTAAAACGATATAACCAAAGAATTTGCATAAAACTGTTTTATTTCTTTTTTTTCTGTTGTTAGCATTTAGAAGCAGTATATTAGAATAACATTTTGAGTCATAAATATGGTTTAACCATTGAAAGCTAACTAACTGTGGCCTGCTGCGTTTACCACTCATGTCATGTTTGTCAACTTGGCACAAAAAGCAAGAAACGTTGCGTTTGTTTGATGTCTGAATAAACAAGACATTTAACAGTTTATTCATGTAACAAGCGGGAGCCTCTGCAGCATGTGGAAGAACCTCACAGAGCCACAAATAGCCTGGCACCTCCTCCTCATGCTGGTCACCATCTTGGTCCACCAACTATCATCCAGACCAATAAACAACGCCAAATAAGAGTCAATAGCAGAATACGCTGTTTGACATCGGCAGAGAAGAAGTTTTTCATGCGTGCAAACCATCATACTCACCTCTGCTGCTCAACCCACAAAACCATTATCCTTACTAATGCAGCACTGTTTAAGGGGAAATAAACAGGCTGTCCAGCAGTATATGATTTATTGTCAAGAAGCATTGCCGCAACAAAGAAATACTCGACCATAAATAATTTCGTAATTTTTTTTTGTGCTGAGTTTACATGAAACTCATATGTGGCATCTCCACCCACCCAAACATCCTTTCTGCAGTTCCCTGTTGGAAACATCTGTAAATTTACTTCCTCTGTGACTTCCTGACTGACTGGAGATCTAGAGACAAGGGCTACATATCCCTGGTTTCATTGCCTGGAGGGGGCGAGGGGGGGTTGAGATGGAGGATGTGTGCCTCTCAGCAGATCGGGAAGCAGAAAGCGGTAGACAGGTTTCTGCTTCCCGAGCAAAGCACAGGCAAGTAAACCAACCAAGAGGTCAGCGATGGGCTGTCATGGTTCTCGGCCTTTGACGCAGCATTTTGACTTACTTCAGACTTTGATGTTCTAGTTATTATTAAATATTTTCTGTTTGATTCATATTTTGCTTATTATTTATGTTTCCCTTAGTTTAGCTTTTAGTTCCAGCTTCTATTTGTGTTCGTTTATTTTTTCCCTTCCTGTTTTTTCTCAGAGCATTTCATTTCCTCTCTGAATGTTTCCAGATAGTTTTGAGTCTCCTTTCCTTCCCAAAGTATTTA
>VOQJ01016276.1:0-25000 GCA_015052665.1 Apistogramma diplotaenia | reverse complement strand
AACAATTTGTTCCCATAAATGGGAGCAGATGGGCGAGCACGTCTCTCTTTGAAATGTGTTTGAATTGGATCCGGATCTTGATATAATCATATACAAGAGGATTGTTTCTATAAAGGTGCTTGCTCAAGAGCAGAGAACGCATGCACGCTGGACTAGAATCATATCATTCCATATAGACCCATCATGGAGTTTCTTCCTCATCTAATGGTGAGACCCAAACAATATTTTGTATATGTTAGTTAATAATAGTGCAAATATTTTGGTAAAGCCAGATCTCCTTCCTCTCTCTGTCTCTCCAGAAACTCTTTCCTTATCTGGGGCACTGTCTTGTTCCAAAAAATGGTAGATAAATTTGTAAATTTGTTCAGTCTTTTGGATGATTTAGGAATAAAGGTTGGTATTGTCCGGAATAAAAAGGTGAACATGGAATTAGGTTCTTTTAAAACAAATTTATCCTTCCTGCTAACGACGGGAGAGTAGCCTACTTCTCCACTCGACCATTTCAAGATATCTAATCTTGCCTTACTTTAAAATTGTGATTGAATGGATACTTATTTACTTGCTATATTGACACCTATATAATTGAATTAGTCCTTGTGTATTGAGAAACGATAGGCCTCAAATGATGAACTCTTCCCCTTTATAAATTGGAAAAGGGACACTTTTATAATCGGGTCCAGAATATTCGTGATGAGATTGAACAGGAGAAGGAGGCGGACATAATTACACAGACGAGACAAGGACGCCTCCAACACCAAAGACTCGACACAGAAAGGCTAAGAGACACCAGCCCACAAGCACATGGGAAGACAGAGGAGCAGACACAGGAGCACAAAGACACAGGAAGACAAGAACACTGGGACATCAGAACAGACAAGTAACTAAGATCAAAGACAATACAAAACAACAGCAAACTGAAAAAGTAAAATGTATGCAAAAGTACAACAGGAGAGAACTGTACCAAAAGGAACTTAAACACTGGACTACCAGCCTGGGACCATGACAATCATTTGTTAAAGATCATTTCAATCCATCAGCTAAACATAGGACCAAAATCAAATCTCTCAAGGGTTGTCAACAGATTAGAATATTCTATTTTATCTAAAGGTTTGTGGTGAACTAAAGAAATTAGTGTCTTTGATTCCGTACCCCATCCTCAGCAGTATGAATCACATTGAACAGCTGATGCAAATTACTACCAGCAACAAAATCTGGCTGTTCAAGGTGTATTATCTTCTCTACAACAGGGTCAGTCCTAGCCGCTACTGCTTTAGCCAATATCTTCTAATTGTAGCCAAGTAAACTTTTACGACTTACTACAATGGTACAATTCGCGCTTAAGCAGATTGTTGTTTTTCTTATCCTGTGACAATATTTGGGGCAAAGCTCTATTATCAAGGACTGCAGTGTTAGGGCACCAATTTGGTTGAAAATATCTTATAAAACTCAGTTGGATACCCCTGAGTTCTATAAGATATACTCACTTGGATACCCATCAGAGTGTCCAGATTCTCAAAAAATCTCCACTTGATTCCTATCATTTATTTACAAAGTATATAGATCTTTATAGAATGATTTAAATTGGTCATTAATCTCTTTCTGATCCATAATTTAGTTTCCCACATTATCCCCAATGTCTGATACCATGCCCGCAGCTGCTGATTGTGCACCTGTCTTGATCTAAGATATAAATCATCTTCATGCTGACTCTTCAAAACATATTCAGCTAAATCTTTTTTTTTCTATGCAACTCACCAGAGAGAAACGCAGAATGCAACTGGTCAATCTCCTTTATTGCTTCCAATATTTATGTGGTGCGTTCCCTCATTCTTTTCCTTTTACCTGCATTATACAGTATGAGATCATTTGTAGCCGTATATAGGCTTTTAGAGTCCCACAAAATACATCAAAACTTGCATCAGAGTTATCATTAAGCTCCATGAAAATGTCACTTTGAGAATGTATAAATTCTGTAAAACTGCTCGTTGAGGTGAAGTGAAGTGAAGTTTCAATAGAACTGGGCTATGGTCGGGTATTACTATGTCAAAATATTCTATATCTGGTACCACAGCAGTGAGCTTATTATCTAATAAAAAAAAGTAAATCCTGGTATATCTGATGTGGTGGACAGTAAAAAAAGTATTTCCTGTAAGTTTGGTTTATGAATCTCCACAGATCAAATACAGCCTATGCCTTGCAGAATGAATTCATGCTTTTGCTTAATGCAGTGGTTGTTGGGACTCAATCCAATATTGAGTCTAGGACACAGTTACAGGTCTCCTCCCAACATCAGCTTATAATTATCCAAAATAAAAACAAGGTCCTAAAAAAAAGCACATTATCTCAATTGGGTGCTTATATGTTTGCCAACACCACTGGCAATTTAAGAGTTTTACAACCATGTTTATTCCTTAATGTAGTAGTTTTTATAAATTGCACATAACTAAGAATTTGAGTGATAGATCTAATTTCACTGAGTTTCCAGTGGTCCTTGTTCACCAAGAGGATGTCCCTGTGCATGCCCGTAGGAGGCTTCTTGCTTTTCAGAAGGCAGCTCTCTTACCGTTCACTTTACTGTTCACTTCCAGGTTATAGTACAGGAAGATGTGAATCAACCCATTCCTCACGTTCTCGCTCCAACATATCCTCCAAAGAAGCCGAAATACGACCTATATTTACGTTTCCAAATGACCGCGCCTACTTCCGCATTGCAAGTCACCGCGTCTACTTCCGCATTCGCGTGCCGTATCCGGAAGTGGCTCTTTGTCAGCTTATGTCGAGCGTGGGTCTTTGTGGCCTTATTCCATTACATTTTCAGCTCTTTTAACCTCCTTTTATGTTCGTTTCTATGTGGTTATAGTTAGGGATAAGGGTCAGGGGTACATATTCACGTCTTTTCTGCGGTCAGCCACACAAAACCGAACACGTTATTTACATGTACTTTCATTAAGGACCGCTAGATGTTGCTTTTTTAACCCTCAGAAACGTAAATTTTCTCAAACCCGAAACAACTACTGCTTACGTTTTTTTTGGAGGACAGGCTCTCTCTGTCTAGTGTCAGTGTTAACGTTAGTCCCAAATGTTCTTTTGACAAACCAGCCATAAAGTCTGACAGCTGCCACGGCCCCTTCCCTTACCCCCACAGGACTTATATGTGTCATGACCTTTCCTCCAAATCTTCACTCTGTCCCCTCAGTTTTAGTATCTCCATTTCTTTCAGGCTTGTCTCCATGTTAGTTATGGCATCGGATCCATTCATCCATCTTAGTAGCCAAACTGCTAGTCTTATCCCTAATCAGCCTCACTTCTATGTTGCTAACACCTGTGGCTTCTCCCCGCCGTTTGTCCCTCCTCCAGTTCAGGTCATTTAAGAGGTCATTTTCATGCATCCTTTCAGTCCTAAATCAAAATTATACTTGTTAGTTCATCAAAATAGCAGAAATGTGGCATTATTTATTTCTTAACTACTTGACTTAATGCTTCACACATGTATCCTTGAATGTCTAGAACTGTACGAGATCAACACGACCCTAAGAGTCTTCATCAGGATTTCAATAAGGATGGTATGAACTACACTAGAGGTCAACTTCAAGTCAACTGCATAAGTCATTAACAAGACTGGCTGCAGATACAGACTATTTAATGGAGAAAACATTAGCCACATCTTCTACATGGATGACATCAAGCTAAATGCCAGGGGTGAATGAAACATTGATTCACTGAGGCGCACCACTAGGATCCACAACAATGGTATCAGAATGTCATTCAGACTGGAGAAGTTAGTTGGAAGGTAACAAAGTGAGGGAAGATAGTTGAACTGGGGGAACTGTACTACTAAAAGGCAACACTTCAGATATTGAGAATAGCTACAAGTACCTTGGAATCCCACAGGCAAATGGGAACATGTAGGAATGCTGAAACCCCCAAGTACCTTCAGGGAGTATGAAATAATAAGCTGGTCAAAGAAGGAGGTAGAAGCTATTGACATCAAGACAAGAGAGTTCCTTACCATGCATGGAGGGTTTCACCCCAAATACAGCACTCTGAGACTGTACGCTAAGTGGAAAGAAGGAGTCCAAGGACTAGTGAGTGTCAGAACCACTATCCTAAATGAAACAACAAAGATTCATGAGTAGATCACAAAGATGCCCGCAATAGATCATATGTTTAGTGAATACATCAGACAGCAGAAATCCAAGAAAGAAGAGGAACAAAAACAGGAACCGTCATGGAAGGACAAGCCTCTACACAGCGTGTACCACCAGCAGAAGAAGATGCTGACGTAGAAAAATACTATCAATGGCTGGACAAAGCTGGATTTAAAGACAGCACAGAGGCAGCAGAGGAACAAGCTGTAAGCACAAGATCAATAGAGGCTGAAGTAAGGCATGACCCCAGCTGAAGAGATGCCCCTGAGACAATCCAGCACATAATAGCAGGGTGCAAGTTGCTAGCAGGCAGGGCATACATGGAACACCATAACCAAGTGGCTGGCATAGTAGGAACACCTGTGCCTGGAAGTCCCAAGGTAAAAACGTGATACTCCCCCAAAGGTGATTAAAAGTGACCAAGCTAAGATCCTGTGGGACACATTGGAAATAATGGATAAATCTGGTGATGGCCAGCCAACATATATAGTAGTGATGGACAAGCAGAGGAGGAAAACCATAGTGATAGATGTAGTGATACCAAGTAATGGCAAATTCAGGAAGATGAAGCACATAAAGCTCAAACAATACCAAGGGCTGTGATAATTGGAACACTCAGAGCAGTGACCCCCAGAATCTCATCTCAGGTAATTAAGATTACCTCCGATGATGACATGCCCGATTGTCAGCACCTGGGGAACCAGAAGCTCAAAACAAGAATCATTTACAGAATAAGCTGTTTGGCACTGGCAGAGAAGATTTGGCAAGTTTTTCATGGGTGCAACCCACATACTCAACTCTGCTGCTCAACCCTTACAAATGTGACTCCATTTAAGGGGAAATAAACAGGAAAGCTTTCCAACAGTGTCAGATTTATTGTCAAGAAGCATTGTTACAACAAAGAAATAATTTACCCAAAATTGATTTACTTATTTGTTGTTTATGTGTACATAGCGGAAGAAAATGGATGGATATATATGTAACTTTATGTGCTGCTTACTTTTCTGTGAACTCTATATCTGTTACATCCCATTTGTCATTCTCCTGTCTTGTACTTAATATGGGACATGGAGCACTAATCTTCCCCAGGGGACATGCAGTCACTTGCTCTATTACCTGCCCATTACTGGGCAAGCTTCCAGATATATGTGACCATGCTGTGGGTAGAGCTAATCCTGTAATGACACAGACAGTTAATTGATTGCAGTCTGATCTCTATCCAAGGCTCTCCTGCAAAATGGAAATGCGGGCTTGTGAGAAAAGAACTTAACCTTCTCTAGGTGAATTGATTTGAATCCATCCAGGCTATGGAGCAGATAAGCAGCATTACCGATATGACATTTTGTCACCAGCGCTGCACAACTTTACAGTTCATGTAAAGAACATGTACAGTAGTTGTAGTGGTGGTAATGTGCCAAAACACACAGTCCAGAATAATCAGACATAGTCTTGGAGATTTCTGTTTTGCATTCATTAACAGTTCCATATGGCAATATACATGATGCAAGATCAAGCAACCCTCCACTTTAAAGTAATAAACCTTAGTCTTTATCAATTATGCACCAGTTTTGCATCAACAAATTTGGACCACTCAGAGAATCACTGTTCTGCAACAACCTACTGAGTTCACTACACATTGATCCTGTTTGACAGAGAAAACATCATCAAGCAGAAGCACTGTTAAAAATTACAAATTTTAAGAAGCTAAATATTTGATGAGAGCAGAAAAAAAGGTGAATAATTTGAGAGGCATACTCTACACCATCAACATTCGACTGCATGGAACCAATAGGCATTAAATCAAAAACTGATCTGAGCAAAATTGACCTAAATGAAATTTTACACATTTATAAATGCATGCAGAAAAGCCCGTTGAGGATCAGGACTTTTAGAGTGACGTCTTCAGTGCTTCTACATCACACCCTGTTACACTGAAGAAGCCTTAAAACAAAAAGGTTGTACCTGTATAATCAGACCCCCACTGAATGAGCGGTGAAGTGGATGGATGGATGGATGGTGTATAGATGGATAGATGGATGGAATTAGCAGTACTGTCTGTCAAAACACATCAAAGTGTTATTATATTTTTTTGAATGGCCACTCTTACATTTGGAGCTTCCTCCCACTGCCTTCTTGTCTTTTGTGTGTCATTTCTCAGCACAATGAATCATCAGATAATGGCACACACTCTCAGATGGTCTCTACTCAAAGGCACTGATGGTGTCGCTCTCAGCTGTACATCTCAAATGTGGAAAATTTTGAGGGACAAAATGGCTTCTGGAACAAATTCAGGACTTGGTCACCTCCACACAAAAAGCTCAGGGTTGTGTAGCGGGCATGCTCATTGCATTGTTGGGGTCAAAATGTACTGAGTCTCCCCTCAGCATTTCTGAGTGCTGAAAAGGGATTTCGAGGTCTTGTTTGATGGTCTGGCAAGCATTTCTTATAAAGCATACGGATGCCATCAGGTGATGAGAACACACTGAACACGATGACCGGAGGAATACGATTTTGACTTAGCAACCCTCAGCGTTCTCGTCGGAACCGCTTTTTCTTTTATACTTTAAAGGGTGCACAAACTGAGCTGCTCAGTCCCAGTCTGCAGAACACTAAAGCAATTTGAGGTATGACGCAAAATTCACAACCCACATACATTTGTGCCTTAAATAGGTGTGACCTTTAAATGCATGAAAATGTGTTTTCACATCAAGTCTTTCACAGCCTTTAATTGAGGCTCACTCCACTGACTCATTTCAGAATAAAACACATTTCATTTTACAAAAGTTCCTTAATAAATTTATGGGAAAATATCAGTAAGCGCTTCAGTAACTGTGGTTGGCTCCATTTTTCCTTTTTTTCCCTTCAAACGTTTTATCATCCGGTAGATGTTCTGTGAGCTGTGTGCAGTGATTAATAATATCTCAGTGAAGGGTTACCTCAGGAAAAACAGATAAGAGATGTTGGTTTGTTCCAGTGTAAACTGTGAGGGTTCAATTAACACTGAAACAAGTGTCCCTGTGTTGCTGTGCTGCATAGAACATGATTGACAGATGGATGTGCAGGAAAAAGGTTACAGGGGCTTTGGAGGCAGAGGTAGTATTATGGGACGGGAGGGGCCGATCGGGAGGTGGCGAACACAGATCACTCTCAAGATCATACCATGCTATCCATACCAATAGGTTCATACAGATCTCCAGTTCAGTCAGTTCAGTGCACACGTGGATGCATTTGAAGGCAGAGTGCAGTTCGACACAAGGGGATAATGTTTCTCCTTTTCTTACACTGAGCAAATTTACAAATACACAGAAATAGACATGCATAGGCACAAACAGGCAAGATCGTAGGTTAGAGGAGCCCAGCATGTCCCTGGTTACAGAGCAGCTGGGTTGGGTCACTGTCATCTGTGAACTGCGACTCACGCTGACATTGTCGGGATGGTCAGCTATGATGGGGTGGCATGCTGCGACAGGCTTTAGGTGACTCGAAAGGAGAATTGCAGGGGATGTCAGTTTACAAGAAAAATAAAAGTGAGAAAAAAGCAGACATGGGCAGAGCACAGACAGGAAAATTTGCAGCAAGATAGTCTTTTTTGTGTGTGTGTGTGTGTGCGTGCGTGTGTGTGTGTGAAGAAGGGTGAGCAAAACAGATGCAGGCATTACATGGGAAGAAAGGCAGGAAGAAGGAGGAGGAGGAAAAGGAAGGGTTTGATATTGCTAGGGAAAAGCACAAAAAAGAGAGACCATGGCAGAGCTACAGTGAAAGCAAGACAGACTAAGAGAGAGGAGGAAAAAATGTAGAGGAACATATTTTTATTTTAATAAAAAGCCCAGTGTCAGGATGAGCTGAATAGTGAGCCGCAGTCTTGTCATCATGTCCCTTTTTCTTCCCAGAACACCCTGTTTGATGTGTACAGAGTAATATGGTGAACAGCGGGGAGCATCCAGAGCATCAAAGAGAATTTAAACCACACACTGGCCCATTACAGTGTGCTTAAATGTGTGCGTGTTCATGTCTATGTCTCTGTAACTTCATAATAGTAACTGACTGCACTGCGCATGCAGCATATCACAACGCTTGATTGTATCCCTTAACTCTATTGTGACAATTACCGACCAGCAGGTGTTCTTGGCGTGATGTCTTAACTACCAATCAATACTAACCCCCTGTCTGTTCCATCATTGAGTCTAACAGTGGAAGTAATAACAATGAACTCCTCTTGATGATCCATGACAGTGACAACCAGACCAGGGACAGCTTTGTTTTCTGAGAGGGCTCCTTCGTGGTTACTGCCTTCACGCATCAGTAATAACACCCTGCTCTCTGGTGGAGGGAGGAGGTGTTGAACAGTGTGAGAAGAGAAGAGGAAGAGGAGAGTCGCTTCTGTCTGGAGTGTGTTGATGGATGGTCCACTCTGTTTGGCTCAGAGCTCACATGAATAAACATATAAGGCTGCTTTTTGCTGCACACTCCAAATGCAAACCTTTGATTATGCAATGAGATGATATTAAAAAAAAAAGGTAAGTGAGGGGAAAAAATGTGATTTGATTATGGTTACTGCTCCAAGGAGATTTGGTTATAGCTGAATTGCTGATGATGTTTTGAAGGGTACGGTTTTGAACCATGGATTTTTCTTTTCCAAATGAAAACAAATTGAATACCTCAAGTGAATACACCTTGAATACACTTATTTTGAGCCCAGGTTTTATTTTCAAATTTTGTTTTGTACCTTACAGAAAACAGGGTAGGTACGGACTGTATGTAATAACATAATCAATAGTTTCAATCGACATCTCTGCAGAAGATTCCCCGACCTTTTTGCAGTGTCTTATAGCTCTGCTCAGTGAATTATGGACATTAATTTTCCTTCATAATTATGAAAAATGGATTTTCTGGTGTAGCTTCTCTGCATGTCCCCCAGGCAAGGCCCACACTGAAACTCAATCTTGTTATACTATTGGCCGACAGTTCAAGGCTGTCGTTGTACTGGACAGCTTGCAAGGATTAGTGTTTGAATGTGGCACGCTGGTGAGAAATGACCGAGCATGCACGGGCACATGAATAAACATTAGAAAAATCTTCGGCGATGACACAGTATACATAACTTTCTTCGCACCAGTTCCTTTTGAATCAGTGAAGAACAAATAGCGGCCATAGAATATATATATATATATGAAAGATGCGCACAGCCATAGTTATGACACCCATTCATCATGAGACACGTTCTCAAACTTTTCTAGTAGGGCACTGAGGTGTTTATGCCCAAAATACCTCACCTAGGAGGGGTCCAGGAGACATTCTTATCAGTTGTTTAAGTTGGAACACAAAGCCAACAACACAAAGTTGAAAACCGGCCGACTGCTACGACAGCGATTCTACTGCTGAAACAGATACAGGTAGAAATTTAGGCTGCAAGCCTGGCTGCTCATCACTTCTTTTGTTACCTGTCTGCTGATGTTAGTGTCTCAGTGTCCCACTCAGTTGCAAATGAAAGCTATTAAAGTATCTAATCAGTCAATGACTTGACAGCAGCTCAATCCATTTAGGCACATAGACATGTTAAAGACGACCTGCTGCGTTTCCAACTGAGCATCAGAGTTGGGAAGAAAGGTGATTTAAGTGACTTTGAGCATAGCTTGGTTGCATCCATCTTCTGAAAGCTGCTTCCAGGAGGATAACGCACCATGTCACAAAGCTGAGATAATCTCAAACTGGTTTCTTGAACATGACGATGAGTTCACTGCACTCCAGTCCACAGTCACCAGATCTCAATCCAACACTGGTGAGTCCTATTATGGACGTGAAGCCAACAAAACTGCAGCAACTGTGTGACGCTATCATGTCACTATGAAGCAGAAACTCTCTGAAGAATGTTTCCAGCATCTTTTCCTTATTGAATCTATGGCATGAAGCATTCAGGCAGTTCAAAAGGCCAAGACGGGTCTAACCAGGTACTAATGGTGTGTACCTAACTGGCAGGGAAGCATACATAAAATCCTGTAAAACAAACAGAAACATGGAGAAAGAAAACAAACATGAAAGTAATTGAAGTATATGCCATCAATGAAGAAAATGTACATGTGCTCTGTATCTACCGGACTAGTAAATGTAGTTGAACTCGCATGTAGGTAAAGTTTCACAGTTTAGCAGCTGTTTCTGTCTTGGACGCTGTTGGCACCACCGCTACTGCATGAGGACAACGAGAACAGTGACTGTACATCACAACAGCTGATTTGAATTGTAATACTCAATATGCAACAGGAGTTTATTTCAGTGGGTTGAAAAAAAATGCATTAACCATACTTAACAATACCAAATTAACACAGTAATTTTTACAGACAACGAAACCTGTAAGCATCACCACAGAATCTGCACCTTTCTCTGTGGTGTTTTGCAAGGCCTTTAGTTCAGCTACTGTATCTTCGGTTTGTTTGCTCGTGTTTTCTGCATGTAGTTTTGTCCACAGTGAGTGAAATGCATGTGGGATCACATTCAAGATCTTCCAAAACTCGTGAGTAGCTATCACAGTATGCTTTGAGTCAGTGTCCATCTGTAGTGTGACCTGAACCAATAAGTGTAACAGCACACACTTCAGGCATTGTCCACCTGCTTGTCTTCTGTCACATCATGAATAAACATGTGATCTTTGTGGAAACCACTCACGCCTGTGCATCTCCATTCAAAGCCCCCTCCATGCTTCTTTCCTCTCATCATTTTGTTAAAGCTTGATCTTGTTCTTAAGGCAGATAAGAAGAAGTTTTTCCTTACCATGGAAAGGATCCTGTGATCAACCACACATTACACTGCATTTTTTTCTCCCTCACAACACTGATGAACCCTACAGTGCTTTTAAGCATCTCTCAGTGCAATTACTGCCATATTTGGTCTCTGTCACTTCCACAGCTGTTCCATCAAATTATTGTTTCCCCAGAAACACTGTTTTTCTCTACTTGTGTTGTGATTTATTCTAATTCAATTGTGTTTAGTGTGCTTTTGCAGCATTTTTCTACTGACTGTTATTTTCTTAGGGTGCAGTCCGTTTGACCAGTGTAGGGCCTGGTCCTTAGCTTAATTTATGTAGAAGTAATGAATGCAAACCCCACATTTTTTTCATGCAACAGCTCCAAACCATTGAATTAAAGCTTCCCTTTAATTGAATATTGATTGTGTCATTTTGAATCTATTGTGATTGATTGTTTTTGTGTGGTATTCTAAAATTTTTCACGTCCAACAGTATTGATTTATTTATTTTCTCTCACTGCTATTTTAATCTGAAACCTGTAAAAAGGTGTTTATTGGTCAAATGGGAGCAATAAAGATGCTGTAAACACAACACAGAAGCCTTTGTACCTTTTTAATTAGATATGGAAACTTATCACTCACCTGTTTATATATGAAACTATAGTGAGCAACATGAATATTCATTTGAGGTTAGTACCGTAGTAACTTGGTGCCAGTCAAATGTCTGGACATCCCTGCTCATATTAAGGCTTTTCTTTGTTTTCCCTTTTTCCTACAAATATTTTTATATTCTACAATGAATTCTTTCAAGTTAGATGAAGCTAATACACAGTTAGTTCTAGTTATTAAACCAGCTATGATACTTGGATCGTTTTTGTTGTTGCACAAATTGGTGATTAGAAGATGATGGCAGGAAAACTTTTTACAAAAACAAAGCACTCAAAATGCCAATAGACACCTCACTGACACGGTAACAGCAAAGCTGCAATTCACGAAGGCAGTACTTTTTTTTGCTGTTTGATTACACAGGTGTTCATATTACTGTGACCACAGTTTCAGATCATATTGGTTGGAGGACTATTTAGAAATGCGTTGACCAAATTATTTGCTAATGAATGCATGAATTATTTTAATTACAACCTCATTAGCAGCCCTGATTATGTTAAATATATCATGCTGATTATAGCAGAACATAATGTTTCGCTGATTATGACAGCAGGACAGCTGAGAGAGAAAGCAAGACAGTGTGGCAACAGGGGACTCAGAGGACATGGCTCTGTGGGGTTTTCACCCGATGGTTAACAGCATGCAGGGCAAGACGCACTTATTTCTGGGTTATCTCACTGTATCTGAATTAGCTTTAAAAGGTTGCTGCACCCAAATTAAAAGTATCATTTACTCGAATATCTCTGAAATGGACACAAAGATGGGTTTTTTTGTCTGGTTTTATCTCCCACCCAAAAGCACTGAAGGGATGGTGGCAGAGATGAAAAACAACAAAAAAATAAACCAGAAACAGTATCCCTCTTACTCTGATACACTGTCAGCTGTTTCCATATGGGACTATTTGTTTTGTATAAAGTAGCTGTCTGTTTCACCTGTGACAGACACAGAGTGGAAGGCAACAGAGGGGATCCAGACAAGAGAGAGGCGAAACTGAGCTGAGATGAAACAAGTCCAGATGAATCAGCAAAATAAAATTAAAATAAAAACCTAAAGTATTTTTTTGTAGTTTTTGTGGGTCACTCTCATCACTTTATATATGTGGGAATGAGCAACAATTTAAAAGGGAAGGGCTGACGTGCATGCACAAGTAAACCAGCTACCAAAACACAGAACAGAGAAGCTCTGATTATGTCTCACAAAAGTAAGTATGACTTTATTACTCAAGTAGTTCTTTGCTGCTGTTCAAATCTCACATGCAGAACTTTTAATAATTGCAGCCCTTAAAAAATTAAATATACACGTGCTCACCAACCTCTTAGTTGCAGCTGTTCAACTGCTTTTAATGCAAATAGCTAATCAGTCAATCACATGGCAGCAATTCAACTCAGTGCATTTAGGCATATAGACATGGTCGCCCAATGAAGGTTAAATTGAGCATCAGAATGAGGAGGAAAGCTGATTTGAGTGACTCTGAACACAGCATGGTTGTTGGTGCCAGATGGACTGGTCTAAGTATTTCAGAAACTGCTGATCTACTGGGATTTATGCTCTAGGGTCTACAGAGAATGGACTGAAAAAGAGAAAATATCCAGTGGGTGAAAATGCCTTGTTGATGCCAGAGGTCAGAGGAGAATGGCCAGACAGCTCTGAACCGACAGGAAGACTCTCAAAGAACCATTCAATTCAACCAAGGCAATGAACATGACAATAAGGTCACTGTACTCAAATGGCCTCCACAATCACCAGATCTCAATGCAATAAAGCACATTTGAGAGTTTTGGATGTGCAGCTGACAAATCTGCTTCTGTGCTACTGTGTGATGCTATCATATCAATATGGAGCAAAATGTCCCAAGGAATGTTTCCAGCACTTTGCTGAATCTATGGATGGAGACTTAAGGCCGTTCTGAAGGCAAAAGTAAATCCAACCTGGTATTAGGAAGGTGTACCTAACAAAGAGTGTAGTCTTTTACACACCCTAAACAATATGCAGCTGTAACATTTACGGTTGTGGTCAAAAGTTTGCATCCACTCATTATGGTTATAGTCATTTTAAGTTATTTGTTTGAACTGTTCTCTTTCCACAGTGGAATGAATGTACCATATACATTTTGATGACTTTGAAAAACAAAAATTTGGTGCAAAGGTCTGAATTTATTTTGGATTAAATGTCCCTGAGCGTGCTGCATCTCAACCAGATGTGTTGGGCGGCCACCAACAAGCTTCTGGCTTAATTCTGGCTGGTTATTTGAGCACTATTCTTGGCAGAGCTCATTTAAATTGATTGGCTCCCTGGCAGAGACCTGGCTTTTAAGTGTAGTCCACAGATTTTCAATCAGATTAAAGTCGAGGCTTTGAGAAACTTAGAGTTAGCCTGCTTTATGTTTAGATTTATTCTTCTGCTGGAATACACAACTGTTTCCAGGTTTTAACCATCTAGCTGCTGTTTTGAGTTGAAGTTGAAGAATTTGGAGGTAGTCCTCCTTCATTATTCCATCCACTTTATGCAATGAACAGCCCAGAGCATGATGCTACCACCACCATGCTTAGATTCAAAAGCTTTTTCTCCTCCAAACATACAGTGGATAAAATAAGTATTGAAGATGTTCTAAAGGTGCTATTGACACAAAATTCAACCTCAATCTACACATGCAAAGAAATCAAACCAACAGAGTTATGTGAATTAAATTGTGTAATAATGCGAAATGACACAGGGAACAGCAGTGAACATGGTTACTAAAATTTATTTAATACTTCATGCAAATGCCACCACTTCAAGACACTTCCTGTATAAAGAAACTAGTCGCACGCATTGCTCAGGTGCAGTTTTGGCAGCTTCCACACAAACACTCTTCAGATCCTGAAGGTTCGTCGGCTCTTTCTATGAACTCTGAGCTCCTTCCATGGCTTTTCAATTGGATTCATGTCAGGTGACTGGCTGGGACATTCTAGCAGCTTTATTTTCTTTCTCTGAAAGCTTCCTTGGCTGTGTGTTTGGGATTATTGTCTTACTGAAAAGTCCACCCTCGTTTCATCTTCATCATCCTGGTAGATGGCAGCAGATTTTTATCAAGAATGTCTCAGTACATTGTTCCATTCATCCTTCCTTCAGCTATATGAAGCATACCAGTGCCAATTACTGAAAAACAGCTCCACACCATGATGTTCTCACCTCCAAACTTCATTGTTGGTATGGTGTTTTAGTGGTGATATGTAATGAATTTTGACCTAAAACATGATGGGTATTATGGCATCCAAAGAGTGGAATTTTGGTCTCATCTGACCAGATTTTATTCTCTTAGTATTTCACCGGTTTCACTAAATGTTGTTCAGCAAACTTTAAACAGGCTTCAATATGCTTTTTTCAGCACAGCTTGTCTTGCATGGTGATTGTGCATACAGGCCATGGCTGTTAAGTGCATTACTTATTGTTTTCTTTTAAACAATTGTACCTGCTGATTCCAGGTGTTTCTGTGGCTCTCCACAAGTGGCCCTTGGACAACTCCTCTGATAATTCTTTCACTCCTCTATCTGAAATCCTGGGAGGAGCACCTGTTTGTGGCTGGTTCATGGTGAAATGATGTATTCACTGGAACTTTCAGTAGTTTAGAAATTCATTTGTAATCAATGCCATCAGTATGATTTGCAAAAAAAAAAGGTTGCCGAGGTCTTGCGAGAGCTCATCATAAGATGTTTCTTGTGTGACACCTTGGTAATGCAGCACCTGTTTATAGACCATCAGTTGAGACTGAACCACCTGAGATTAATTTACGCTAAGTGGCAGGATTGCCTCTCAGTCTGGGCCTTGATGCTTCCTGGTTTGTTCCTGAACATCCTAACTAATTTTGTCTCATCTGAGCATGACAGTTTGGATCTTCTTCTAGACCTTGGCAAAGTGGTGGCACATCAGAATAACTTGTATGTACGTACATTTGTTTGAACTGATGATCTTGGAATCTGCAGATGTTTAGAAATGGCTCCAAGAGACCTTCACAACTTGTTTAAATCTATATTTCTCCTAATTAGATCTTGACAGAGTTCCCTTGACTTTCCCATTGTTCTTTATATTGGTCAAACCAACCAGTGGTAAGATCTACAGTTGGTCACCAGTTTCCACACATTTTAGGGGAGATTTTGGACAACTCCTCTTTACAAAAACTGTCTAAAACCTTTAGGTTTCTTGGTTTCCACTTGAAGCTTCAGCCCCCTCCACAGATTTTCTATACAACTGAGGTCTGGATACTGGTTAGGCCACTCCATGACCGTAATGTGCGTCTTCTTTAGCCACTCCTTTGTTCACTTGGCAGTATGTTTTAGGTCACTGTCATGCTGGAAGACCCATCTACAACCTATCTTCAAGGAGGAAGATAGGTTGTAGTGGAGGTTCTAGTCCAAGATTTTATGGTATAGGACCCTATTCATTGGCTCCTAAATGCAGTGAAGTTGTCTTGTACTCTTAGCAGAAAATCATCTCTGTGATTGACTGTGGGGATGGTGTTCTTTGGGTACATGTGGCTTATTGAGCCTGGGACTGTGTGGGCGAGATTCAAAATCATGTGAAACACCAGTGGTGTTTTTGGTGACTGTGGTCCCAACTGCCTTCTGATCATTAAAAAGCTGCTCTCATGCTGGTTTATGCTTTATACACGAGTTGAGATCAACTCATGATGTCCACACAGCCAATCTGGGAGCCAGAATTCTGGCTAGGTTAAAGGCAATAAAATACTTGATTCACTCAACGATATGCAAATCACCTTATGTAAGTATTCTTTCCTAGATTTTTGGTTTGGTCACCATTAAAATTGAACTCCTATAAAAAATTAGAGATTGTTCATTTCTTTGGAAAGAGTAAATGTATAAATTCAGCAGTGGATGAATAATTATTTCCCCCCACTGTATTCATTCCACCCTGGAAAAAGAGTAGTTCAAAGAAATCATTAAAAGCCCCAAATTACCATAACATTCATGCCCATGATGAGTGGATGTAAACTTCTGACCACAACTTTACATGCATAATGTGTCCCAGAGTCAGTGAGTCACCAAAGGCAACTTTAATAACCTGTGCAGTCAACTGTGGCACAGACCTAAAAACTGCTACAGTTTCTCTTATGATCATTCTGGAGTTTTCTTGTTGGGTTCACAGCATCTGGCTGCTTCTCACTCCACACTGTTGCAGCTTGTGCTGACATATGTCAGGTGTAGGCTTAGCGTGTTTTCTTTACACTAGTCAAGACTGCCATCACAACTGCGACAGCTGTGACAGCACTGATTTAGTCAACCATGCAGGCTCCAGTCACAAAACTTCACAGATGTGTTGTTGACATCAAAATGAAGGACAGATCAAAGATGTGTGTCATCCAATCCATGCATACTGAGTAAAAGGCACTTAGTAATAGTGCGACAAAAAAGGCCCAAAGCTTCTTCCAGCAGGACTGCCCCACGACCTTTTTTATGTATTTTAGCTCATATATTCATTTGGTGTGTACATGTATCTGTCTGTACATATACAAACTGTGAATATATTTCAACTGTGAGCCTAGCTGACCATTTGGAAAACAGGAAAAACTTACATTAAATGATTATATTTTATGCATAAAATTACACATATGTGTAATAAAATGGATGATATAATTTATTCATGAATGTGACCATTTGCTGCATTTTTCAGCATATAAAAGTATAATCATTTGTATGATAAATTATACTTTGTATGATATATTAAACACTCAAGATACCAACTACACCAGCTCTATTGAATCTTACTGCAATATAAGAAATCTCTTATATACACTCATTACATACAGTTTAGATACAGTACAATCATTATGGGCATGAATGTCATGGTAATTTGGGGTTTTTAATGATTTCTTTGAACTGTTCTTTTTCCATCATGCTCTGACTTTTTTGCTACCAGTGGTACAGGTACATTGCACAGTGGGAATAATGAAGGAGGACTAACTACAAATTTTTCAACTTCAACTCAAATCAACAGCCTGACAGTTGAAACAGACACAACTGGGTATTCCCACCAGACAAAGTTCCCAACACATATCAAAACCTGATTCTGGAAGAAGGGTCAAAAATTCCAATAAACACACTTCTAAACCTTAAGGAAAGCCATCCTAGAAGACACGAATAGCTGCAAAGGGTGGGCTGACATCATATTAAACCCTATGGATTAGGAATGGGATGTCACTCAAGTTCATCCGCGTGTGAAGGCACACAAACAAACCGTTTTGGCATGTGTATTTAATGTTTAAGCTTTTCCTGTGACATCTAATTCCATTTAGTTCTCATAGACTTTTCAGAAATATGAGAAAATCCATATTAATTTATTCAGAATTTTCTGGAGAAAAATAAACACATCATTCACATGCCTTTTTGATAGAGGTCACTTAATTGTATTTTAAAACATAGGTCATAAAATGTGCCAGCACAAACAACCTACGGGGGCATTTTTTAAAGGACTGGCTGTTTGTCAGCAGGATTACTCAGAAAGTAACTAGGGTCAATGGAAACCAAAAATAATGACTCATTTGAGCTTTGGATTCAAACTCACACCAAATATCAAAGTAAAGAATTGTTCCTTTGATGCTTCAGTTTTCTTGGAGCAGGACAAAGATACCTGACCCCAAAATATGAAGAACCACAGTTTAATTACAATGACACTGCAAAGTTCCACCTAGTTTCATGAACTTCAACTTGATCGTTTTTGCTAACGAACAGACAAACAGCACAGATTACTGATCACATACGGTACCTCCAATGCAGCTCAGGCCTTGGTAAAGTGGAAATGACTAAAATGTAAATGGCTGTCCTGATGTGTCTTATCTTGACAGGTAACTTCTCCGCATCACATTTTTTAATAATGCATTTAACACCACGTAGGGCTAATGCAGTATTACACAGTGTTCATTCTGTAAAGCACAGCTCCACCCCTTAACTACATATTGATCCTATCTGTGCAATTTAGAACTGCCTCTCTCCCCTCCAACCTGCATCCACAGTACAGCCTCAACACACAGTTACATGTACACATACACACACTGTGTGCACGTGTTGGGGGGGGTTCACACTCGAATACATGACTAATAGACTGTCGACATAGATAAATGACTTTTTAAGCGACAGAAAATTGCTCTGTGTTCCATTCACTGAACAGTAGTTTCCTCTCTCTGGCCTCTCCCTCTTTCTTTGCCTTGTCCTTTTCCTTCTGCCGCATCTTTGCTCCCTGTTCATCATATCTCCATCTTCTCACAGTCTCCATCTCTACACCCTTGCAACACTGGGTCCTTTCTCTTCTGCCAGTTCTCGTATTCTTGCCCTGCTCTACTTCTGTGCACTTTTCCGGCCCTGTTGCCAAAGCAACAAGTAGCCGAGGTTTGAGAGAGTCTCCTCTTTTTTCTTCATTTAGTGTGAAGGAGGAGATAGAAAAAGATCTGGGACATCACAATAGTGGAATTATGCAAATTAATCCACCCAGTGACAATGGATTAGAGCAGCCTCTCTCACAGCTGACAGAAGGGGTTTGGGATGAGCTCTGAGAGTCACTTAAATGATTCTTGTCTCGCAAATCAGGTTCACGTTCAGGCTAATATTTCTGTGTCCACCTATTTCGTCTTTCTCCAGCCTGGATGTGTGAATGGCTTCCTTATCTGTGCACCATGTAAACAGACCTGACATTCTCTATAGCAGATGCAACAACAAAAAAGCTAACAGAACCTTTGCTCAGAATAAGAAGACTTTATTATTATTACATCCCAATGCCTCTACAAGACATAAATCTGCATACATATATTTATATTTATACATATGCTGACTTGGTGTGTGTGTGTGTGTGTGTGTTATTTGTTCCTGGAAAAAGAAAACAGACAGACCTCCTACCCCCATGTGTCACTTTATGTACTTCACATCTCATTTCCACCTTATTCTGTGTACAGCACCCGAGTAATATTCTTTGAATGATCCATATTTTTCTAACAACTCACATCAGAGCTGCATTTTGCAGAATAAGGTGGTGTGAACTGACGGCATTTTTCACAGCAAAAGCAAAATTATTTCTCTTTGTCATGAACATGGTGGTCTCTTCAGAATCCATAACAATGAAAGCACTTTTTTCATTTTATTTTTAAAATGCGTCTTTGTCAGGAACATGCTGCAGGTGGCCAATTACAATAAAGTCGCTAATCAAACATGGACACAGTTCTTTTTTTGTTTGGTGGGGGGGGGGGTTGTCTTTATTAGTGCGCAATAAAGCGAGACAGGAAAGTGGGGAGAAAGATATGGGGGAAGTGCCACAATCATGTTATATTGCAATTTTGGGCAAATACAGAAAGAAATGCACAATAGAGAAGATCAGAAGTCATCAATGGCACTACAAAAAATGATGCTAGCTGTGTGAGTATTTATTTTCTGTCTTGTGTTGAGGCTTTGGGTATCGATTGTGCATTTACTCTTTTCCCTCCTCCGAGCATGTCTCACTGCCTCTTGAGGTGGTTTGAGATGGTAGATCTTTGCACATCCACAGCACAGGTGTTTACACTTTGCCATTTTGTTCTGAAGTTCATTAAAGATTTAAACAAGACTGAGATCCAGCCAGGCCAGCTGCACTCTGAGGCTCAACTTACACAGTGAGTTGCCCTGACATAAATACTAAAATGATCCCGCAAACAGCTCCAACATATTAATACTTACTGTAACACAATGTTAACCTTATTTAAGTGTGCTAAACTTGGAAATTATGTTACTTTTCGCTAATTAGAACTAAAATAAACTTTAGGCACAGGTAACGCTTATGTTTTTGACAAGCAGAGTCTTGATGACCTTTACTGAGACTGTAAATTTTCATGGATTTCAAAAATCTGTAGCACTGACAGGCTAATCATTAGTGCTACAGATTGCTGGGGGGAGGGGGTCCAGTAAACTGAATATCATCTTTGAAGCAAGCAGCTGAAGCCACTGCCAAAGTGCTGTTGACTGACGTATGATGGAGGAGAAAATACACAAGTGGATTACCTACACAGCTGGAGCCTGTTCACTGAAGTCCAACTTCAAAGTGATGTGTGATGAGCTAATGGGACGTGGCTTTAGATTTAATAGGCATGAATGTCTGCAACAAATTCTATAGCACTCCTTGAGACATCAATCCATCCATTTTTTAATATCTTATCCAGTTCAGGGTAACAGGGGGCTGGAGCCTATCACAGTTGTCACAGGGCAAGAGGAAGGCTACACCCTGGACAGGTTGCTAGTCTATCACAGAGCTTCCATGAGACATTTCACGCAAAAGAGCCAGACCCAGGGAGAACTGCTTTCAATTTAGCAGCCCATTTACATTCCAACCCTCAATAATGGTCATGAACTTTGGGTGGTGAAGAAAATTGTGGATATAAGCAGGTGAAATGAGTTTTCGAGCATGGAATCTTTGAGCTAAGCCTAAGAGAGCTCAGACATCTGGAGTGAGCATGGAAAGAAGTCGGGTGAGATGGGTCGAGCATTTAATTAGGAAGCCTCCTGGGTGCCTTTCTTTGGAGGATTTCCAGGTGTATACTGGAGAAGACCCCTGACCAGATCCTTATATGGCCTGGGAGCATCTCAGGAACTCTGGGGGATCTGGACGCACTGATAACTATGTGGTTCAGATCTGCATAAACATAAAAAATTATGTTCAAAAATGTGTTCTAAGTTCAAACTCTCAGTAAAATATGAATGATTAAAAATACACACACACAGTGTATAAAATGAGGATTTACAACTGTGTCAGAATGAGCAATGTGCTCTTCTGTGGGGGCACTAATTGTGGGCTGACTTGTTTACAATTTCAATAAGGAGACTGAGCTGTTCTGCAAATTCTAGCAGCAGTGAAGATTCCTTTGAGGAACAAAGGTGTTGCTGGTCAGCAAACTGTAGGCTGCAGCGTGCTGGTAGATGGTGCAAATCACAATCAGAGTGATTCAAATGCTGTCTAGCTTTAATATCAGTATCGTGTTGGGTAAGATGAGTCTGGCTGCAGTCGTCACCGAGCCCTGAGTTCTGGTAAATCCTGAACACACAACTAACACAAAACACTTCAAAATAAGTCTTTAATTCATTACTATGCAGTTCTTTTTCTTTTTTTTTAATGTTTTCAGTCATTATTTTTTGACATTCATTATGTCTTCAGAAACAGATCTCTGAATTTCTTTGAAGTGTAATAACAGTCATGGTTAAATGAAACCAACACGGACAATCTCCCATCACACTGACAGGAGCTTAATGATGTGTTCAGAGAGTGGAACGCTTAACGTGACTCTTGCTGTTTTAATGAAATTAGTGGGGGGGGTATTGGATTTATCAAGACAATAGCAAAACAAAAGAGGGGGAATAGGGCAAATGGAAATAAAGACCTGTTTTTCATAAGAGCCTTGGTTTTTCTGTCAGTGAGGAAAACAAAGGGAATTTAACAGAGAATTTGCAAAATCTTATTTTTGTTTTTTAACTCATTCCATCATTTTTATGCAACCAGCAGGAAAAAAGAAGATGGAGTGGGGGGGGATTGCTGATCAATTGAACTGGTGTATGGAAACCAATGAAACTGCATAATCATATATTAGCAACTTGTACCACATCCTACGGCACACACTCAACCTAGGGCCATAATTTACAAAATGAATCTCATGTCATGATAAACAGCTGATTGAGATGAGAACCCCAAAAAGGAAAGTGATCAGTAAGGTAACACATAAGGTGATAAGATTGTTTTCCCACTGAGGTACATTCAAGCTGCTCCGTCACCGCAACAGATGGAGCCATGCAGATTTTGCACCAGATGCAACAATCCCATTAATACAAGCTTGGGAACAACACTGAGAGCATGCTGACTTGTGACCCCCTAAAGATGAGTCTCCTCCCCGTCTCATATCAGGTATCTTCCGCTCTAGGGAGCAGATTTCATAAGCTAAATGTCTTAACCACCACACCATGAAGCCAATGTTTCCTCAAAGAGAAATGCAGGTTTACGGCACTTCTGAATTGTCTTCACTTTTTGTGCTGTCTTTTGTATATAGTCAGTGAGACCCGCACACGCACACAACCAGCATGATAATGACAGGAGCCAAAAGGTTTTCCTATGAAAACTATTGCTGTGATGTAAGGTTAAGCAACCAACAAAAGCAGACAGGTGTAATTGCACAAATATTGACTTCTGTTCCTCTGTGCTGTGAATACACTCAAGAGAATTTTATTTCCAGTATTACTATATTTTTCTAACTCGTATTTGACGCATAAACAGTCGCATCATGTCTAGTGTCATGCACATGCTCCCCTGGCGTGCAGCGTACAGTGCATGCGTTTGGGGTTTTGTGTGTGTGTGTACTAATGACTGATATTTTCTGCTGTTTTTACAGCAGTTCTTCAACTCATGTCCTAGAATGATCTGTGTGCTCAAGTAACTTGTCAGGTGCTTTGGTGCAACCTGACAGCAGGTTCATGGCATCATGATGCAGTGCATGCTGCATGCCTTCAGGTGTACACGTATATTTTCACGAAATATCAAACGAGATTAGTGCCATTCCTTACATGATGAAGCAATTCCTTTGTGCAAGCGTGCAGAGAGACTGCAGGCTGTGTTGACTGAAAAACAAGGGCACAGGTGGTATCATACTAAAGAGAAAGCGGTGTGTTTGCGTGTGAGAGGAGGTAGTGCGGTAGATAAGAGGATGCTATAGGAGGAAGTGAGAGAAAGTCAACACTTGTATTTTGCTATGCATCTGGCAACAATTTCCCCCCCACCCCCCCCCCCCCCCCCCCCCCAACCCCACCTCCCCTGCTTCAGTGAAGGTCTGATAGGGAGCAGATTTCATAACAGCCTAATAACACCCTCCAAGAGGTCTCAAGATACAGCTATTCTATCTCTGCAAGAGGTGCCATCATCTTTACCTCCACAATCCAGCCCCTGTCAACAGCCGTCAACCCATACAACCCCTGAGCCGACTGATATTGACAATAAAACAGGAGGCAGGATCAGCAGGTTGGCGTGAATGTGTGCACACATGCGTGTAAGTTTGTGTGATGGTGAAAAGGTCCAAGATTGGACACTCATTCCAGCACCACCACTCAGAGTAGGGCTCAGTGTGCACCTGGTAGCTATACTCTCACTCGGCAGGATAAAGACAGATTTCATGGAGGCATGGAGAAGAATACAGAGAGGCAGCAGCACTGAAAGAAAAATGTATAATGATCCCCGTTGTCACAGCCGTGACTTTTGGACACAGTGGTTAGTTGCACTGTGCTGCAGAGGAGAGGGAGAATTGCGAGCCCTGTCATGCATCATAAATGTAATACCATATGGGAATGTAGCTCGCACACGCAGTAGAGAATAGGAAATCTGTGCTCCACATAAAGAAGAATGCATTGCCTTTTATGAGGTAGTGAAGGACATATTGTGTGGAGGGGGCCTCATAAACATATGCATGTTTTTCTCATGAGTTTTTCTGGGATTTGAAGGAAGTCTGTACGGAATGACAGAAGCGGATTAAGAGGCAGATGAGCATAGATACTATTTACATTGAAATGGCTCCGCTGTTTGAGAAGGAAGACGATGAGCAGGAGAAGTCAGAATGGAAATGGATGGGGGTGAGACAATGTGATCTGGAATCTGAATGTGAATAGAAACGAGGCTGAAGGTGCAGGCAAAAATAATCAGATGTAGGACATTTGTGCTGATAGATACAAGATCAGCATGCATGCCGTTTCACTCACCCCAACCCCAGAAGGGCTCTTCAGTGGCAATCTCATTGCTGCCTTTTTTTTTTTCTCCTAATATTTGGCACAGGTTCCAAAGAAAAAGTGGAATTTGCGAGTGTGGAGGAGTTTTCATCTGTCTCTGGTGGCATTGTTAAAGCAGACTGTATCTATAGATCTTAGGGGGGTCACAGCATTCAGAAACCTCCATTTGTTCGTGCCATTATCCCCTTGGTAAAAAAAAAAAAATAAAGGACAATCAATGTGTGACAATCAGCTGGTGGCAAGAACCCGGACCCCTGCACCTAAGGGTGAAGACCCGATTGTCTTTGCTTGCTGCACAGCTCTGCAGAGGGAACAGCAAAGCTTAAGACATCATGCCCAGATTTAGCAGCGCTAACTTTCAGTATATCTGCCTATTTCTCTGTCCTCTCCCTGTGACTTAGCAGCATCTGCAGTGAGACTGATCAATAGATCACACCAACAAGAGGTCTTGAGGCCAATTAGGCTGGGCAAGATGGGCCGGGGCCAAGCTGGTGTCAGGCTGTGTGTCAATACTGAAGCTTGTCTGCCCTTAAGAAGAATGGATAAGGAATAAAGGCAGACACATATTTCTGTGTGTGTGTGTGTGTGTGTGTGTGTGTGTGTGTGTTTGTGTGTGTGTGTGTGTGTGTGTGTGTGTTTGTGTGTGTGTGTGTGTGTGTGTGTGTGTCGTGTGCTCTGCAGTTA
>VOQJ01016274.1:33577-51111 GCA_015052665.1 Apistogramma diplotaenia | reverse complement strand
CCAGCAGTTGGCGGATGCTTTAGTCCAGGTCTGGGAGGAGATCCCTCAGGAGACCATCCACCACCTCATCAGGAGCATGCCCAGGTGTTGGAGGGAGGTCATACAGGCACATGGAGGCCACAAACAATACTGAGCCTCATTTTGACTTGTTTTATTACATCAAAGCTACACTTTTGTGTGACTCCAAATCCAGGCCTCCATTGGTTAATAAATTTGATTTCCATTGATGAATTTTGTTGTCAGCACATTCAAATTTGTAGGGAACAAAGTATTCAATGTGAATATTTAATTCATTCAGGATGTGTTATTTGAGTGTTCCCTTTATTTTTTGAGCAGTTTATATAAAGTTATATATAAAGTTTATATAAAGTTACTTTAGTGCCAGGCTTGTTAGAAAGTTCTATCTGAAAGAAGTCTGGAAGTTTAGTCAGCAACATACAGTAGCTGAACTGTAAGGTCAAAATAAACAGCTTTGGGTTCTATGAATGAGAGACACTGGATAATTAAAAAAAAAAACAGTCATTTTGAAATCTCCTTTAATTTAAGCAGCATTAAAACATATAGTCACAAATCAGATGCAACTAAAACAAAGCACAATAAAGCTTACATCTGTTTTTGTCACGGTAGCATTAGTAACCTCTTCAGGGCATATGCCAATACTTGGCTACCTTTTGGATAAAAAATGCTAGTAAGGAAAATGTTCCATAGAAAATATGCAGAAAATAGAATTCAAGATCTGTCTGAATTAATACAATAAGTCAAATGAGAGAGTTTTAGAGAATGTGGCGGTAGGAGGATTCATATTCTCAATCATTTTAATGCCTGATTATTGCTCTGCATGGAAGTAATACGGAAGCAGTCTGAAAGCATTATGTAACAAATTAACAGTAACAGTAGTAGAAATTTGCTTCCTGCACTACTACTCCTGCATACAGATGTACTGCTGCACACATGCAGTTCCTATAGTCTCTCAAACACACATGCTATTTTACCCCTCATGAACATAACAAATATGACTACATTCACACAGAACAGTCCAAGAAGCAGTTTACACTTCAGCACAAATTCCGAGGCACGCGCACACACACACACACACACACACACACACACACACACACACACACACACACACACACTCTCACTCTCTCTCTCACACACACACACACTCTCTCACTCTCTCTCTCTCACACACACACACTCTCTCACTCTCTCTCTCTCACACACACACACACTCTCACTCTCTCTCTCACACACACACACACAGAGGGGAGAATTGTTTACCGCCTGCCTTCTTCCCAGCACTCATCGAGTGCTGTTGACTCGACAAACCGAGCTTCTGTGCAGAGGTCTGCGCTGCACTTGTATCCACAGCATGATTGTATCCTCTGTGAGTAAACACAAATAGCTTCATAAAAACTGTGTTCAGGACGGAGTAATTTGAGGTTATAATCCTCATGGAGGTCAGAGTTATAAACTCAGATAAATTCCAGGATTATCAGCGACACCTTTTTTTTCTTTTCTTTTTTTTACAGCATTTACTGAAACCTGACAATCCCTTTTCTGATTAGAATTTACATGGACAGCCAGAGACTCTCACCCCTTGAGAGGGATGGAGAGATGATGGAGCCAGAAGAGGAATGTTACTCAATTTTCAAACTGATCTACAGCCAGAAACTCCCGGGGGGTGGGGGTGGGGTGTTTCCAGTCCATGGGCGAAATGAGAAATATGGATTTTTCTTACCAGCACAAGTACTCATGAAAACATCTCTGCTGTGGGGCTGCAAAGAGAGGGATATTTTCCTGTGATTTATGCCTTCCATCGCAGTAGTCAGTCTATGAGGATATGTAATCCAATCAGTCACAACATTAATACCACTAACAAATGAAGCCAACAGTAATGAAGATCGAGTTCTCTGGGAATCCTTGGGTCTTGTCATTGATGTGGTTGTTACCAACCTAAACGTTGTTGCAGACCAACAAACCTTGCACTTTCCATCGGCAGTGGCCTCCCCCGGCAGGACAGTGATGTGCTTAAGGAACATTACAAACAAGGAGTTGACTTTGCCTCCTAGCGCACCAGATCCCAATGTGATCGAGCATCAGAACAAACCCAATCCATGGTTGCAAACTCCCCCAACCGGGAGCACACAGAGGAACCAGAGAGAACAGAATATTCCCAGGTCACCATGCCCTGATGATTTCAGAGCTGTTTTAGTGACCTCAGACAGTTTCAGACACACCTTCATATTTGTGAAAGCTCCGTTTGTTAAAATGCAAAATGTTGATCAGTCATAATCACCAAACTGAAATCCTGGATCCATGTCTATTAGATTCACAGAATATTTTCCACAAAAGTAGAAGGTCTGTTTGCACCAACTCAGACCAAACTACAGCCAACTGCTGTAACTAATTAATAATAACAGAATCTCAGAACTTTTCAGGATGTTTTATGGCTCTTTCTCAACTTTTATCCAAACCATTTCCATTTCTGTCTATGTATGAAAGCGAAATTGAATTATTCAGCTTCACCTGCCCACAAGTCGCAACAATACTACTTTTTATCATTGATAAGCCCTGGAGAATCCACAGCCAGTGGAAGAATCTCACCCCACAGTGTTAAGCTAGTCTTTTCTTTGGATTCAGGCTGGACCTAGATTGCAAAAAGTACATTAAAATACTTTTATTCATCTGTTTCACAAATCTGAAAGCGAGTTTTTTAAACAGCATCCTGATTTCATTCAGGATTTACACAGTTTCACAGCAATCTTCCAACCAGCCAGAAAACAGAGCCTCTTGAATCCAGCTTACCTGTAACTCTGAAAACTTATTTTCCCGGACTGCAAACTGTCTCCTCACACAAAGGCTGCCCTTGAGCCTTTATCCACTTTCCATATTATTTACAGCAGCACTTCACACATCAGGCTGGTGTGAGATAGTAGTGAGAGACAAACAGTTTAGGTATTATTTGGGCTAATATGACACAGTCCTGAATACTAATGGGAAAATCTTATCCAAAAGGTTAAACTGAGAAGTGTCTCAATGCCAGCATACAGTCACTTTTGGTGTAGCGTTTGACCCGCCTGTGCATTTCTGAATATGCATATGTGTGTAGTGAGTCTAGAAAAGGTTTTAGGCTTAGCAGAGATGAAAATAAAAGGGTTTTGTATGCTGCTAGAGTCTTAAAGAAGATTACCATATAAATTAGAGAAGCAATTCAAGGCACGAAGCACAGAAATCCCTCCTGTCACAAATTAATCAGCTGAACGACCGACCGGACGCAGACAGACCACGCTCTCCTCTCTTCTCTCTCTCAAAGACCCAGAGGAAATAACTCTCTCTCCCTCTCTGTTTGCCAGCCTCTCTCACCCGCTCTCTTATCCCTCTGCGGTTGGCTTCTCGTAATTGGTCTCCCCTTTTTCTCCCGTCTCTCTCCTGTCCTCTTTGCCTTTCTCCGTCTTCCTTTTTTTCACTCTTCTCCTGTATCGCCTGCCCTCTCTGGCTCTTGCTTGCTCTCTGGTGAGCTTTTTGAATCAGGATCACAGTGGGAAGTCAAGCTGCCTGCCTTGCTAGTCACAGACTCAGATATGCACACGCATACAAACATGCACAGAGGGCTGGTTCACAAACGCACGCTTTCTCTTTCTCTCGCACACGTGCAGCTTGCTCTATGGCACAAAAAGTCACAAGCAAGGTTGTTGCCCTGTGTTCATCGGTCTCCCTCTTTGTTCAGTAACTGACAGTGATTGTTTGGAAGGAATAAAGCAGATTTAAAATGCCAAATATCAACTCTACCCCTGCAGAATAGATAGATACAGCATTAATGGGGATTTTGCATGCTTGTGGTTCATAGTTTTGCATCATGTGACTGAAAGATAAAAGGATAAATAATTGTTTCACCACATCGGCCAGCACAGGACACATTGTAGAACAGCACCGATCGAGTAATAAAGCATTTTGGCCTGAGGCTGTTTCATGCTCGCCATGTTCTTCAAACCACAAGTGTTGCTGGCTCGTCGTTTTTTTAGACCAATGTTATTCTCAATGTACCTTAGAAGCAGGTGAAGTTGTGCCAGAAACCTCCATTCTGTGTCCAGTAGGTTCAGACTTACAGTCTTGCAGTGGAGGAGGAATTTGGCCAGTGTGCTTGTATGGCATGGTTAGGAAACATGTACTCTCATGCAGGATAAATAAACCATCACTGTCTGTGCAGTTCTTTATGGACATGTATCCATGTAGCTGCAGAGGTGTTCTGAACAACAGACGTTGCAGAAAGTGGGTAAAAAAATACATTTTCTGGAGCTCCCGGGTCTGAAAAGTGAAGCCAGTGCAGAAGTGCTCTACACCTGTATTCTTTCTAATGGCCAGCATCAGGAAACTCCTCTGGTTGCAACAAGACATCCGCTTGCATAGAAGTCTGTGGGAAGAATACACTCGACTTCCTCTTTGATCTCAATAATCACCTCCCGATAGATTCATTTTTGCCTGAATACAACATAATGTTCATTTTGTAATGATTTTTTTATGAGCATGAAAGAGAAGCTGTCAATTTACTGGTCGATCTGCATTTTTACTCGCACCTGTGGCCACAATCGCTGGGTAGTGGCCGAGAGAATGAGCAAGCCCAGCCACCCTTCCTCCACCAAAGGATGGCTGGGCTCTCCCTTCAGGATAGTGTGAGGAGCTCAGTCGTTTGGGAGGGGCTCAGAGTAGAGCCACTGCTCCATCACATCAAAAGCAGCCGTTGGAGGTTGTTTGGGTATCTGATTAGGATTCCTCCTTGGTGAGGTGCTGCACGCATGTCCTGATGGGAGAAGGCCCCAGAGCCGACCAGGAGAGGGAGGTCAGGTCTTCTCTGCTCAGACTGCTACCTCCTGAACCCAAACAAACTGCAAAAAGTGGATGGATGGATGGATGCATGGATGGATGGATGGATGGATGCATGGATGGATGGAATACAAGTATTCGATATATAAAGAGATCACAAGATAGTGTAGAGGTAATATGAAGAGTAACTTTGAAGCAGGGGGAATTAAAGGCTCACGATGCATTCAGTGGAGAAAAAAGTGTTCTTGTAGCAGTATTAACCTCGGGCTTTACCTGTCTACGGTTTTAGTCATTTTAACTCTACATGAAGTCCCTTTATTGCTGGTGTGAACATGTTGGTGAAAATGAGAAGTTAAGCTGAGCTACAGAGGAGTGCTAACATCATATGGGCCTCCTCTGACTCACAGCTTGCTGTGCTTTCTTTAACTTCTTTATTCCCTTTGTAGATTTGCGTTCTGTCAGTAGCTGTGGTTCCACTTGTCATTACAACACAACTTTTTTTTATTTAGTCACAGGCGCTCACGTCCCTGCAAGCGACAGGTCCGGACTGCTCACGTTGGTTAGAAGCAGATACTGAGAAGCTGTCAGAGTCGAACTGATGGCAACTCTCTGCAGTCTGGATTCAGTCCAGCCACAGTGCTCATCCAGTTTTGGCCGAGCAAAGCGAAAGAGGGCATCAGCTTGATCGAGTGAGGCACTCAGATGATAAATGAAGGACTTAAAGAAAAATGCTGGATTATTAACAGAATTAAATGGTTGAGGATATGTTCTGGAAAGCAATGCATGAACACGTAAAATATGAGGTACGTAAAGCTGCACAAGAAATAAACTGAAGGAAAGTGATGCAAAAAGAAGCTTTTGTGCACGAGCACACTCAAAAAAGACTTGAGTGTACAAAGCTAAGATGCCACTTGTCCAAAGTTAATTATGCTAACATGCAGCAGTTCCCTTGAGTTATACTGTGCTCATTATGTTTTCAGTCCACTTAAAAGGATTTAAAATTCAGTTCCTTTGTTTGGAAAATACCAAGCCTCTTTTATAATTACAGGTAAATAATACTTCCATTCATTAAAACCAGATTGAATCTCATTGCAGTGACAAGAAAAGGACAATTCCCCAAACTTTATGCCACAGTCTTTTCTTTCCTTCCGTCTTGCTTTCTTTCTTGCTTTTAGCAGTTTTGTAAAACCGCTCTGGTTGACCTCGACATAAACTACACAAACTGCGTCCCTGTGGTATTTCCAGTGACAAAGTCATTAAAGGACCCAAACTGTGTAAACATGATTACTCACAATGGCTGTGGCTCATTAACACACACAGCCATAGGCCTGTGCACACCAGGTTACTAAACAGCAATCACGATGAAAACTGAGTAAAGCTGAGCCTATGTTTTTCATTTGAGGATGTAAATGTGTCACTGCTGGGATTGTTTTAGCAGTGACAGTAGTACAATGCCTTTGCTTATGATAAACATGTCTGACATCTATCTACTTGTGCTCTAAAAACTTTAGGATTTAGACAAGGACTATCACATTATCAGATTATATATATAATATATGATTATTGTGCTTAAAAGAAAAAAAATCACAATAAACTTTATTTATTGTGTTGCCTTTTTGGATAAATTGATTAAAAATGCAGTAACTCTGAGCTGAGGTGCAAGTGAGTGTGTATTACACAGTTATGTACAATATTACTCACACAGTGTGGATATTTCATCTTTGAATACCACTGTTTTCCTCAATGCAAGGTTACCATGACAGCCCCGATACTGATATAATGCCAAGAAAACAAAGTGAACTATAAAATGATGTTGGCTTAAGTCACCATAAATTACACATATAGTACATGTGGAGTTATGGATTTGACACTGTAGTCATCGTAAAGCCCTCGTAATGAAATCTCTTGATGTCAGATACAATCTAACATATATTTCATAACCTTTCTGTTCACTGGCTATTTATTCGGTCGAGCTCAGCAGGTTGAGTCAACATAAAAACTGCATGCAGCCTACATGCTTTCTTTTTACGAGTGCGGGTTGCCTCTTTGCTGCTCACTCTGCTTAAGAAGTCTCCTATCTGTGTCACATAAGGAATAAAAATGTGAGCCGGGTCATTTTCAGCTGCAAGACAGCTGGCTCAGCGTGTCACCAGTGATCTTGAGAGCTCCCTCGGCTGTAATCTACATTTTGTTTCTGCTGCACAATTTCAGCAATTAGTAAAGGTGACAACTGATTTATCCTCGGAGTTGTTCAAAGGACTCATCCGCTGTCTGAGGAGCCACTCAGAAGGCAGGTGGTGTACACACTGTCTGCCACAGGAGGGTGGTCTCTCTTGTTACAAAGGCCCCCTGCTGTTCTCAAGGTCAAGCCACCAGCGTGGGCTCCCCAGAGATGTTGTGTGTGTGTAACTTGAATACAAGCAGCTCCTGAAAGTGATTGCTTGTTGCTGCTTATAGCAATTGTAGGTCTACAGTCGACAAAAAGCCAGAAACACTAACAGGCAGAAGCAAAGACATCTTTGCTGGTTTATTTATTTCTTCCTAAAATGTTCACTTGACTGTTCAAATAGTGGAGTTTAGTCAGTATAGGTGGGTGCAGTGATGCATGTAGCAGATATAGGGCAGATACCACACTCCCCTGTGGGCAACAAGGTTTAACCATATGGCTGATTATGAAACGATGCACTGAGTGGCATGTGTTTTTATTTATTTATTTATTTACTTACTTTTCTCCTTCTTTTCAAAAGGAAACAATAACTAAAGCTGTTAATTGAATGCGCTGAAGTAGAGTGGGCAGGTTTCCTTCAAAGTGGGAACATTCAAGTACAAGTAGCTTCAAATTACAGTGAAGTGAAAACGTTAAGTGTATCCCAACGCAGGAAAACGGGTTATTAGAAAGACGCTGAAAAGACAACGTTGAGATTTGGCTGAAAAGGAAAAATGAAAAGCTGTTAAAATGATGTGTAGAAAAATCCATAATTTTACTTCTAAATTTGGAGAATCCTTCACCTCAACAAACTCCTCAGGTAACCAACAGATTTAAAGCCAGAACCTTCTTCCTGTGCTGCAGATGACAGAGTGAACCACTGGTCCTTCACCCAGTTGAAAGGGTTGAAACACCTTTAACCTTTAGACCTCTGACCAACAGAACATTGCTTAGCAGGCATTTTAGTGAATGGCTGAAATACATCTGAATCAATTAGAATGAATGCCAAAGTTTCAATTATCTTCATGTATTTTACTTAGGCATGGCTGGTAGGGGAACACCAAGGGTTAAATGTTGATAGTTGCAGCAACTCCAACCTGCTGCCGTAATTTCAGTGCTACTCACATGTACTTAAATACATTTGTAGTCTCGTGACTACATTTATTACTTAACCCCTGACTGTCGTGTCTGTGGAAAGATAGAAACACAATCAAAATGGTCATCTCTGAAGGTCTCCGATTCAAAGAGGTGCGCACAAGGACGTGTCAAAACTGAAATACAGCGGGAGGCTTGAATAAAAAATGAAAAGACCGAGAGAGAGAGATCAAGTGGGGGACAAGTGAACGTGTTGCAGAGGGGAGAAATATGACAGTGGGATAAAAGTAGGCTGCAAATGAGAGATGGGAAATGGCTTCACAGACAAAGAGACATAGCCAACATATTCATTTCCCCTCCCTCCACATAACAACCTCCTGCTGCCACTCATGATGTAAGGCTGAGGCAATTAACCTCCTTCATCTGTCACACACTCATGACTGTGCGTGTGTGTGTGTGTGTGTGTGTGTGTGTGTGTGTGTGTGTGTGTGTGTGTCTTTCTAAGAGTTTGGATTCAAGTGTTTTGTGCATGCCTGAATCCATGCGTGTGAGCAAAGCAACAACACGAGGCAGTGTACATTGAGGGGTATGTGTGTGTGTGTGTGTGTACGGGTGTGGGTGTGGGTGTTTCAAATCAAAGATAAAATCCCACTGCCTTTCACCTCAGGGAGATGATGTCATACCCTGCACAGCGAGTAGAGATGCTGGCAAACAGCTGACTTTACTCGGGATGGGGAGAAGTCGTCTTTGTCTTGCAGCTGCAGCATGACGACATGCATTACATTTTTGACATGTGCAATACACGGTTCTTTGTAACTTATTCACTGATGTAGCGTGCATTTTAAACTGATATGTAAGGTTATCATTAGTGGGAAAGTCATTGTTTTTCATTAGAACAGTGCCTGCTACCTGCTTAACCATTAGGTGAAATAGATATGTATATTCCCTAATTGCAAAGATATTTTATGGCTGTTGTAAAATATGAAAAATTACATTATCTTGCATGTTTACAGGCTATAACTAATGTGTGATATATAACAATGGAGAATCGCACACTGTGCTCCAGCAGTTTAGTCACAGGACAGCCATAGGACATTAAAAATATTATTTTTAGATTTTGCAGGATGTAGGCCTAATTCATTATTTTCATCACAATAAGCAGCCTCTGTTGTTCACAAATTAGGAAACGCTGTACTGGCATGGACAGCACGTTAAAACGTTTTAGTAATGATTCGGGCATACATGCATGCATGGATTAACTGCAAATTACAACACATTTTTTCTCTCTACACACAGACACACACACACACACACACACCACCTCCTGACTTTCCAGGAAATACTCTACTGAATACAATTGTATGTAGGAGCTACTTTTCCCACAGACACATTTGGGCCTTTAATCTGGGCTACGTATGGCAGAACTCAGTCACCACTTTGCCAAGTGCTTTGTAGCCCAGAAGTCATGAAGCATGCTTAACATGGGTTGTGGCAAGTATTGTGTGGAAGGTGTGTTTATGTGTGGTCCAAATGGCAACAAGGAATCAATATCTGTCTCATAAGGTGGGTATGAGTAACCAGAGAAATAAAGACATTGATTCTTGAAAGAGATCTTGCTGGCCTTTGTCATGTGGATTTTTAAAAAAAACTTTGAGGCATTGTCAAAAATCTTAAACCTACTGTACATAGGTTCAAGTAGTAATTTTATTTTAAAATATGTATAGCCTATTGTTTAAAATCACAGTTTAAGAGATAAAAATCTGTTTAAGGTCAATTCTTTGCGTAGCTGCTGCTTCTTCTTTTTGCTGCTCCCTTTAAGCAGCGGATCATCTGCCTCCATCACACCTGATCTCATGCATCCCCCCTCTGTCACACCAACCCTCTGCGTTTCCTCCCTCCCTGCAGCCATTAATCTTCTCTGTGGTCTTCTTCTTTTTCTCCTGCCTGGCAGCTCCATATTCAGCATCTTTTGTGCAATATATCCACTTTCCCTCCTCGTCTGAACCATCCAAGCCTTGCCTCTCTAACTTTGTCTCCAAACCACTCAGCCTGAGCTGTCCCTCTGCTGTAATCTGATGTGACTCCCAGTGAAAATCTTAACATCTTAATCTCTGCCACCTCCAGTTTGGCCTCCTGTCTTTTTGTCAGAGCTGCCAAACTATACATCATAGCGGGTCTGCCTTGAAAATGTTCCCTTTCACTCTTGCTGCCATCCTTCTGTCACAGTCACCTCTGACACTCATTTCTATCCTGTCCACCCTGCCTGCACTCTCTTGTGAACTGTCTGTTACTTTGGATGGTTGATCCCAGGTATTTAAACTCATCTGCCCTCATTATCTCTACTCCTTGTATGCTCACCTTTCTACTTGTTTCATTCTCATCCACACACATTCTGTCTTGCTTCTACTGACTTCATTCCTTTTCTCTCCAGAGCATACCTCCACCTCTCCAGGCTTCTTCCACCTGCTCTCTACAGATCACAGTGTCATCTGCAAACATCATAGTTCACAGACTCCATCAGCATGTCCTTTATTTACTATTGCAAACAAGAAGGGGCTCACAGCCGATCTTGCACCTCCACCTAGAACCCATCTGTCACTCCTAATGCACAACTTCCCACTGTGTCGCTGTCCTACATCACCCTCGTATACTTTTCTGCCACTCTTCACTTCCTCATGCAGTACCACAGTTCCTCTCTATCATATGCTCTCTCTAGACCCAGAGTCACAGTGCACATCCTGACCTGCTCTATACTCTCTGGACTATCAGCACTCTGAAAGCAAGCATCGCATCTGTAGTGCTCTTTCAGGGTTGTTGATCAATCAGTGATCAACAATGCTACTGATCACTGATTGATCATCACCACTCTCCTTAACCTAGCTTTAACAACACTTTTCCATGTCTTGATGCATGCTCGGTCTCCCAGGTAATGAAATCCTAGTAAGCTGATTCAGGACGTAGCGTTTCAGGTGGAAGAACTGTTTCGTCAGTCATCCACTTCAGTCTCAGCTAAATAAGTCACACTGTGTCCACATGAACAGAATTAACTCTCTGGGAACTCTTTTGCATGGTATGACTCATCAATTTTATCCCTCTGTAGTTGCTTCCTGTTCTTGAAAACTGGTATCAGTTCCAGTTCGTCTCCATTCCTCAGGCATCCAATCTCTCTCAAATTGTTAAACAAGCTGGTCAAAAAGTCCGCTGCCTCCTTCCTTAGATCTTCATAGCTGCCCTCACTTCCTCCTCGCTAATTCTCTGCACTTCCTGATTCACTAACTGTCCTCCATCTGACCTCCTCCTTTCATTTTCTATGTTTATGACCTCCTCAGAGTGCTCCTTCCATCTTCTTAACACATTCTCTTCACCTGTTTGCACATTTCCATTTTTGTCCTTAATCACCCTAACCGGCTACACATCCTTTCCGGCTCGATCTCTCTGCCTTGCCAATTGCTTCAAGTCATTTCTTTCTTTCCTTAGTGTCCAGCCTCACATACAACTCACTCAGGCTTTGCCACCTCTCTCTTTGCTGTACACTGAGCCTCCCTGCTTTCTTCATCTCCCTAACTGTCCCACTTAAAAGCAGGTGCTAACTGTTAGCTGATGGTTCATAAATACATATATACTTAATCTATTGCGCATAGTTGAGATCCAGTTGTAGAAAAAGAGAGAAAAAAGGATTAATCAGTCATTGCATACTAGAGTTTATCCTTTATTATCTCTGAACAAACCCGTAGTTAGGCTGTCCTTGGATATAACAGTCTGCTAGCTAACAAATAGCAAGTGCAAAGAAGGCATTTATAGAATTGCTGAGATGTACTTTATCCGTGTATCCAGTAATGATATCAAGCTAATATGAGCTAAGCAAATGGCAACTTTAACAAGTTAACAGTGAGCAGTTAACAGTATTGCAGTCAGTGGTTTGTTAATTTAAACTGATATAAAATTGCAAGATTCACTTTATGAAACTATGGCAGAATAAAAATCTCTTCTCAAAAACACACCAACATTCACTGACTCATAGGTGCCAAAGTCAGCTGGAATTATTACATTAAATGCCAAGGTTACTGAAGGAAAAGAGAACCAGCCTGTTGAGCAGGAGACAAAATGAAGTAGCAAGAAGTCACTTTTGCTAACATGACAGTCCAAGCTAATTGGCGTCATGAAACCAGAAGCAAATGGTTTAGAAACTCCTTCTGACCACAAACAGGCGCCGTGGCCTCTTAAACACACTGAGTCCGAACAGCAGGCAGGGTTTAGACTGATTCGTCAAGGGGGCTTAGATGGCACTCAAAGACACTGTACACACAAAAGCACGCAAGAACAAATTTAGACAAACTCACAAAGACAGATAACAGAAGCAGTAATTACAGAGTCGCTGCTCAGCCGCGAGTGAACAACACAGCTCTGAAGAGAGGACGCCTCATTCCAAACACACACACCCACACAGATCTAAGGATAGGATGTTTTACCGCTACTACAGCTATAATTACTACCATAAAGGAGAGTGCTAGATAAGTGCAGATATGACTATGGGTGGACACTCTCAAATACTTAAGCATATAATTATAGGAGTACATAGATTAGGACACAGGCAATTTGTAAGATGAAGGTCAACAAGAATTACAACGTTGCGGCACTTCAAGGTTATCACAATTTGTGCATACAACTGCACGCTTACACATGTGAGAAACCACTTGAGAAATCAGTGTTTAATGTCAAAATATGGTGATTTGCCTTTTACCCTCTTTGTCCTTTTCTTGATAGGTTCAAACCATGTGTGTGTGAACGTTAGGTAAAGCTTTTGTCCATCCCGTTATATGTGTGTGTGTGTGTGTGTGTGTGTGTGTGTGTGTGTGTGTGTGTGGCAACTGGCTAAAGTAGCGGAGCTTAATTGGTAGGAAAGAGGAAAGTTACTCCATTTTCTTGGTTGGCTGGTCACTGTATGTTCAATTCAGGTGAGGATTAAGAATAGGAGAAGTGTGCAGTGGAATTTTGTCTAAGTGATTTACTGCCCTTGGTCCTTCTGTTAATTACAGCAGCCCAGCAGTGACTTGTTGGCTTTGAGATGTTCTAGTAACACCTGAAATTGCCTTTCTCTTGTGGAATTAAAGACTCCTGGTAGTAGTTGGGGTTTGTGTATCTCTGCACTGGTAATTGTTTAAAGATGTGTGTTGTCAATCGTTCAGTGAAAAGGAAAATAACAAATAAACAATTTATATTTTAAAAAAAGCATGAGCGTTCAAGGCTAGTCCATGGCAAACCCGAACTTGTTCCACACTGTGTACTACAAAGCATGATGGTATCCTCCTGACAGCATTTGGTGACGCCAGAGCAGCTTCACTACAACATGCCATTGATTGTGAAGTTTCTGGAAATCTACTGAAGGAGTGGAACCTCGTCTTTGTGAAATAAACCCTCATTTTTGTTTTATTGGTCATTGCAGAGAGTGCAGTCTGACATGTCGGTCCAAAATCTCTAATAATGACTTACGACTGTGAAACCCAGATCCTATAATTGACATATTTTTCATACTTAAGCAGTTCAGTCCCCCTTATGGTCCCATGAATGGGGGGCATTCATCTTAGGGTGGAGGTGATAGGTATGAGCACCTTTACACTGATTTGTAGTTACACCTCCCTGTATGGCCACAGTTAGACTCACTTGTGAAAGCCGATGAGGTTTGGCCCGAGGACAGAAGTGTCGTTGGTGTATATTATGGAGTGTTTGCGAGGATACGTCTCCATAGTGACAACAAAGTGGAGAGTACGCAGACATCCACATAAACTATAACACTGGCGTCGTTGGGCATCATTAATTTCATTATCTATACCTGCTTTACCTCCTGTAACATGTCAGACTGTCTGTGTAAAGGTCTGCCATGCGAGTTTTTAAACATGCGTCTGGCTCCTCAGATCGCTGTAAAGCCAGTAGCTGTCTCTGCTGCAGTGTTTGGATCAAGCTGCTCAGTAAAACCTACTAAATATTTTAGTTGTTTCTGGCCTGAAGATCTTTGTGTGTGCCTTTCTCTCTGTCTCCTTCCTGTTTTTTAAATTTTTTTCACCGTTTGTCTTCCTGCTTTCCTCAGGTGTTTTGTGGAACTTGTCGTCATGCGACGCCCTGAAGATGCCCATCATCCAGGATGCCCTGGCCGTTCTGACCAACGCTGTGATCATCCCACACTCGGGCTGGGACACCTCCCCGCACACGCAAGAGGACCGCAAGCTGCACCTACACTCCTCCCAGGTCCTCCGCAATGCCACGGGCTGTCTCCGGTCAGTGTCTCTAAGGTTTCTCCTCCCCAAAAAAAGGATTCACACATTTTAAAAATCAAATATTAAAAAACTGCTTCAGCAGAGAAATCACTCTGTGTAGATGTTTTGCTGTTCAGTCTACTATCAAAAAAGTCCCTGTTAGTTAAAACAGTCTGTTATTTTTAGATTTCACTCAGTGTTATTTTTAACACCCTACACACAGAGAACTGATAGAATTAGTTGCATTTAAGATGACTCACCGTTTGGCTTCAGAGCTGTTGTGGCTCTGCTTTCTCTCACTGGAGACGTGATGCTAGTCCTACAGTTTAGTCTGGAAGTAGTGACACATGCTTTTTTTTTGACACATGCTTTTATCGTTTGTTTTGGTTCTTTACTCCAGCGTGTTGGATTAAAAATAAACCTTTGAATCTGAAGATGATTAGTGTAATATAAGTATTATATGTATACAGTAGCAGTCAAAAATGTGGACACACTTTCTCATTCAATCTTTTTATTATTTTTTTTTCTTGTATAGTAAATTAATACTGAAGTCATCCAGACTATAAAGACATTCACATGAGATTCACATTAGATTCTTCAAAGTAGGCACCATAGATGGCAGCTTTGCACATCCTGTCATTTTCTCAGTCAGTGTCCTCATGTGCAGTCGCAAAGACCATCAACCTTTATGATGAAACTGGCTCACATCAGGACCGCCCCAGCAAAGGAAGATGAAGAGTCACCTTCATCAGAGTTACCAGCCTCAGAAATCGCAAGTTAACAGCACCCCAGATAAGAGCCCACCTAAATGCTTCACAGAGTTCAAGTAGTACACACATCTCAACATCAGCTGTTCGGAGAAGACTGAATCTGGACTTTGTGGTCAAATTTCTGCAAAGAAGGAAGAACAACAAGGGGAAGAGAATCACTTCAGCCAAAGACCAGAAGGAATGGGTTAGGGTACAGATTTCTGGTTACAAACACCATGTCTTTATAAGGTGCACAAAAGATGAGCGGATGGTTTCTACATGTGTACTTCCCACTGTGAAGTATCTTGCCCAAGGATACTTTGGCATGTAGCCCGCAGCAGCCAGGAATCAAACTGCCAACCTTCCCATTAGTAGATGACTTGCTCTACCTCCTGAGCCACATATTTAGGATGAAGATTATGGCCATAAACCAAGGGCACAATTCCTCTGGCTTACCAACACTTTAAGTCCCATTAGAGGAGATGCTTGCAGACATGAATACAGTTCTATGCACATCCCCACTACCAGTATCCTTGATATGCCACAGTAATGCGTGAAACCCTGGGCTATAAGATCAAGGATTATTGTAGAGAAATCCCCATACCTGAGGATGTAGTAATTGCCAAACAACAGCTTACAGTTCTGGCCACTTGAATGAAGAGATACATCAGAGAATCAAAGGCTAAGAGAATACATGGCTTGTTCTCCAAAGACCCATCCACAGTCTACTCTCAGCTACAAGGGAGTAATAGCATGAGGGCAGACCCGCCTAGAGCTGCAATACTAGAAAGAGGTGTCACACAGCACCGACACCAAGTTGTTTGAACCTAAGAGTAGACCACAGCAACCTCCCAGAACAAGAATAAGAAGAAGTCGACATCACAAAGGCACGCATGCAACAATGAAGCGCTGGACAGCTCCAGCGCCTGACATGATCCACACCTACTGGCTGATGAAGCCAATACCGTTCCATGAACGCCTAATAGCACAAATGAGTGGCCTGCTAACAGCAACTAACTCATCCGGATCCTGATCAACTCAACTCAGTGAGACTGAATAAGACAAAACTGGAGGCCAGCTTCAAGGCAATCGCACACAAGTTACCATCAAGTGTGGATTAAACCAAGATGATAGCACCAGCCTGTGAAATTGTGTCTGGCTAGAATCCTGACATCATGCTGTATGCCAAGAGTGAGCAAGACATCAGTCACTGATGCATCTTCCCAGGATCTACAGCAAGGACATCAGAATGCCGGGATGATTTGAGTCCTTTGGGTCGTCCTGTTCCATCTATTTGCCACCTTTTTGGAAATGCAAAGGGTTTTTCTCTTTATTTATTTGGCTTTTGAACAATATTGGATAATTTGATGTCTTTCTGCCTTAAGTTGCTACCTAAATGAAACCATGTGAGAAGTCCATTTGGTGTGAATACAAACAATGCAGATTTATCTGAAACTCGACAAAGAGCTTCAGCCAGTTTTTCATTTGAGGGCCAAAACGATTGTGACTACCCGACTGAATCTTTAACACTGATTTCTATCTTATATACCTCACATGAAAAGGCTAATCGTTTTCATTTAAACAGACTGGAAGTGTAAAGTGATGTTGCACAAAATATTTGCACTGGTGAGAGGCTTTCAGTATTACCAGGTCTTCATGATGAAATTTCTGTGGTTGACTCTGAGCTCATAAATATTTTTGATGTAGACATTTAAGCAGTGTGCTAGACTTTTTTTGATGTGCTATTCATTCCAATCCATCAAAGCCTACAGCATCAAAAGAAAAAAACGCATCTTGCAGACAGTACCTGCCTGAAGTCTGCCTCAAACACTAACAGTCTGTATGTGCTTATATTTGTGTTCCTACCTGCCTCTTATTGGATGAATCCATCCTGCATCTGTCAGTATTCCTGCATACTGACAGCATGTTATACAACAAAACAAATAAGTTTGATTCAATAATGCAGCAGCTCACTTCATTCACTGAATTTTTTTGACAGTTGGACTAAGAATACTGCGAAACATTTCCTCTCGAGGATGTGGCACAAGTGCAGTGCGAGCTGAGTGGGAATGCTGCCACGGCTGCATTTGCATCTCGTGCTTCCTGTTGACGTGCATGTGTCTGTCTTGCTGAGTAACTCGTTGTGTGGGCCATTAATCTCAGCCGCAATATGTCTCCTCGCCCGCCCCCAGTGAAAATAAGCTACGCATGCTGGCTACTTACTGAGGCTTCCATAGCCTCTGATATGTGTGTGTGAAAAGCACACATCTGGTACAGCGATGCATGTGTATTTTTTTGATTCTGGTTGGCGTGAGTGTGTTGCAGGAGATAGCTTTGTGTGGATCAGCTCCCTAAACTCGAAGAGCTAATTCATCTTTCTCACGCCTCGTTAGGGAATGCTGGGAGTCT
>VOQJ01016274.1:3673-15502 GCA_015052665.1 Apistogramma diplotaenia | reverse complement strand
TGTTTGTTTGTTTTTTTTTTTTTGGGATATAAGAGGAAAATTTTTTTGGGGGGGGGGGGGGGGGTGTTTAAGGATGCGTTAAAGTTCACTTTTCTCTGCAAAAGTATAACCTTTTTTTTTTTTTAGAGAAATTGGATGTGAAGTGGACAGAGTTTGAGGGAGTCCCCAGATGGTGGAGAATGAAAATGGCATTGTGTGTTACAGTGTACCATTTGTTTTTAGCGTTTATCGCAGAGCGAGTCAATGCACATTGCCAGTGTTTCTTGGGGTGTCGTAACACAGGTGACGGAGGCTGTCCAAATTTAAAGGCTCCTCCAAATGCAGTCGTTGAATGCGTCCTTGTTTTTCCTGGATCCAGTGTATCGTTCCAGTATATCGTTCGTGGCCTACCATATTCCACAATTCATTGCGCAGCAAAACTCAAATGCAGCAGTGGCGGAGGAGAGCGGCCAAAAAGTTTGAAATATGACTGTTTCTGTGACATGAAATAAACTTTAAAGATGTTTTCAGGCGAGAATATAGATGCGTAAACTTCAAATATTTGCTCGACTTAATATCACTTTATTGCAAAAGTGCCCCGATGTTTTTGGAGATGTCTGTTCCTGCTGCTTTAACAGCAGCTCACCTCGCCACCTGTCAGCTGACTGTGCGGCGCAGGTTCGCTAAACCATGAAGATATAAGATGGGGAAAATGACAGTATTTAATCATGCTTTGCTAAGGCTAACTAAGGCTGTGTCACCAGATAGCTTTAACCTGGCACAACATTCCCACTCGTTTTTCATTTTTAGCTCCGTTTTGTTATTGCTGCAGATTTAATTTTTATATTATTATGAGTATTTTAAAGGTCACTGAAATGTGTGAAACTTTGTGTAGAAAAATGTCCACACAAAGATTTGCATTTATTAGCGTTAGCTTTGTTAGCATTTCATTTCTAGCCGCAGGCCTGTGCAGAATGTTTAAGAAGAAAGACATTCATTTTTTATTTCAAAGTACTGTGTCCGGTTCCTGTCTTACTATCTGCAGATACTCACTAACTACTAGCCAAGTAGTAGTAAAACTTGAAAAAGTGCAATATTCTTTTTTTAAGAACTTGCTTGATTTTAAGTTCTTTCTTGGTGGCCTTTAGTTACATATTTTCTTAGAATCAATAGACATCAGTGGACATCAATTATATTTTTTAATCAGTGTTTAAATATCTAATTTAAAGAGTATTAAAGAGATTTAAAGAGTCCCTAAGAAACCAGAAATTCAAAGAGTGGGAGTTCTCCTAGTTAAAATTTCCAGATGGCAGCTACTGACATCTGCTAAGTTGGTTTTAGCAGCAGCTCAGCTGTGTCATTATAGTTTGCCACTGTCTTATTTATTCAAGAGGAATAAAGTGCAGACAGTCAGATAAAAGCTAGGGAATATAGGTAGATTCAGCCAGTTAGCTTTAATATGATATAACTTAAGCTGTAGTTTTTCTTAAAATTTAAGACGGTTTTCTTGTAACTGCAAGTTTAGAAGAAAAATCATTTATATAACTATTTACATAAATATGAATGTATATTTACAAATATATAATTATATTTATTGTCATAGTAAAAAATACCATGCCTGCCATGTAGTTTTTAAATTAAATAACTTATCTATTCTAAAATAGCTTTCATTTCCTGCAATGCTCAACCAATGATACCAGGCTTAAAGTAATTAATTATGAGTTTATCAGTACACTCACACTTGGATAAAACTAAAGGTACCAATTCAGTTTTCTTATGCCTCAAAAAAACATTTTTCCAAGGTGCTGCTTTGCAGCGCACAATCCGAGAATCCAAAACAACAACATTACCAAAATGTCTTGAAGAAATAAAGTTTAATTTCCGAGGCCCTGATAATGCCATATGAGCCAATTAAACCAACAGTCATTAGTCAGTCTGGGGAAGCAGAATGAAATATTGGCTAATAAATCAATCAGAAAAACAATTATGCAATTTGTCCTCTAAACAATTTAAGTGGCACATCTGAGAAGAAGAAGACTACATTTTCTCAGAAGGCTGCATGAGATGATGATTTAAATTTAGGTTTAGTGTCTGCATTTTGTGCCTTTTAAAATTTTTTCTGAGCTGTGATGTTTCTGTAAAACAGTGTCTACCCAAACCGAACAAAGCAGAGGACAGTCGAGCTTTACATTGTGTTTGCTTGTTTTCCTCTCTGCTGAATTCGCAGACATAGTCCCAAAGTGGTAAAAGCTGCATCTCAAGTCCTGAATAGCATGTGGCAATACAGAGACCTGCGCAGCCTCTACAAAAAGGTAAGGCCTCTGTACTCTGGGTATATTAATCCCCAAACTGTACAGCTGCATGTAATATCATTACCAGATAATTAAACACTGTCTCAAATCTTCTTTCTTTCCTTTCACTCTGGTTTCCCTCAGGATGGCTATTCCCAATACCATTTTGTTGGCTCCTCCTCCACCATAGAGCGAGACAGACAGCGACCTTATTCTTCCTCTCGCACTCCCTCCATCTCTCCTGTACGGACCTCGCCCAACAATAGATCAGGTGAGCTTACACATCCCCTTCTCCTGTCTTCCCATTTGTCATCCATCACTCTTTCCACCAGAGAGTCCGGTCAAACAAGCAGCGCTCCAATATATCTCAACTGTGCTTCAACCTTCACACTACAGCGACCGCTGGCAAATTACTGTGCTGTCAAGGAAAATCCTTGCACTAAAAAGTTTTCCGCCCTTTGTATTAAGTTAAGGTTTGACTAATAATAATGAGCATCTCCAAGGCCTCTGTGTTTCTGGACTGATGGTGACATTTTGACAGTGATCCACATCTCTGAGCATTTCAGTCCTATAGGCTGCTTGTTTTATAAGATACACAAGCGTCAGACAGCATTCAGAAGTTCAGTCCATGCAGTTCTTCCAATGAAAATTTAAAAAATGGACGTGACTAATATTGTGATAGAAAATCTAGGCTGAGAAGGATCTCCTCAGGAGCACAGTACCTGCTCATACAAAGCTTTATGAAGAAATGATAATGAATAGATCACAGTGCTCACTGTGCATGTTTAACTTTGTGCCTTTTTTTAGCTTTTACATTAATGTGACAGCAATTTCATTGTACAGCTGCCTCCAATTTCATTGTACAGCTGTATAATGACAATAAAGGCTATTCTATTCTATTCTACATGTATTATATGGTGGTGGAATTGCTGTCGGTAAATAAGGATGGAAGCCTATTTGCTGTTTGCATAGATTGTCTGGGGCAGCTGTCAAAGTGTCCTCGCATAAGATACCGAATGCCAAATTCACCCCGTCCATCGCTGCGTGCTCTGTGCACTTTAAGCGCTTTTTATGAAATATGTGCTGCATACAAACAAAATACCAAAATTTCACTTTTCAAAACTGGAGCACAGACTTCTTGGATCAGCTATTACTATAATTAACCGCACAGCGAGCCAATTTATTCATCACTTAATTACAATAAAAATGTTCCAAAAGGCAGCTCACCATAAACACTTGTTAGGAGGTCCTGTTCAGTGGATTTAATTAGGGATGGTGAAACCAGGCAGACAGCTAGCAGCTATAGCTGCCTGTGTTGGGCTCCACTTGTCAAAGTGGCCCAACAGTCAATAATGCACAGCTTTAGTACAATTTATTTATTTATTTTTTAAAACACCCCTTATACATTTTTAAATGGTTAAAATTTGCTAAGACCAAAGCGGTTTTTCATATCAGGATGTAAACATGTTTATTTTCACTGTAAAGTTGAACACTTTACTGTGGTAGCCATGGCAGAGACCACAGGCCAGCTGTTGGCATTCATCATCACCACAATCAACATGCAGCGCTCTCAGTGCCACATTTGCACCCTCAGTTCCTCCATTTCCAGTGATTATGGGTTTAAAATAAAACTGAAAGCAGTTTCATTGTGTTTTTCAGTGTTAAATTGCTGGTGTGGCCATTAAATGTCTGTCCCAGCAATTTAATGACAATCAATGGAAAAGGTGTCACAAGATTTCGCAGAAAGCCAGAAGTGCAAAGCTGTTGCTGGAAGAGAACCGACCACAGTCAGTCATTAAGAGCCCGTCTCAATACCTGTCCAGTTCTAAAATCTGTGGAGTCCTTTAAACAACTTTAACCAGTTACTTCGATTATCAGTGATTGTGTTACCGTAGAGTTTAGTTAGTCTGCTGTCCTTTAGAACAGACAAACCAGTGGACATACTGTAGTGGACTTTGAGACTTTAGTGGCCCCTCTCACCACAGATGTACCAGCATTACTGTGGGTCATTTCTTTAAATGGAGTTACATGAAGTGAATCGTTATGGTTCTGCACCTCAGCAAACTTGATAGGAGATCCAGATGCTGCCTACAGCTGAATCATTTCCACTGTGTTAATATTCTTGATGTCAATAACACAGGAGACAGTGGCTTACATACAGTAATCAGGATATTATTTAAAAATTTATCCAAAAAAATCCTATTGTGCCAAGAAATAAATTAAAGTTTACAGCAAAGTCTTTGTTTTCAAAGGAAAGTGCCTTTTGTACTGGGCAGACACGACTCAGTGATTCAACACCACCTTATTACGTTATGCAAAACAGTTAAAGCAGTCCACAAGAAACGCACAATTATTGGATTTGTATTGTCTTCAAGTCTAATTTGGGCACATCCTATACTCACAGCCAGGGACAAAACATTTAAAATGAAGTATGAGAGGATATGTTAATAGTCAATGAGCTCAAATTAATGGTCAGGATCAACAATGCAGGTTTCTTGAAGGGAAATGAGCAAAAGAGGTTCCCTTTAAGAAGTTTGTTAAGGTCCCAACAGCAGTTTAAGTGTCACAAGATATCACCAAAAGCCCAAAGTGTGAAGCTGTTGGTGGAGGAGAAAGGGACCACAAAGTCAGTGAGGTTTATACGAGGACCCTGACTGCCAAGTTTCATATAAATCCATCCTGTAATATAGAGTATACAGTCATACTGTGAGCTAATGCATAATTCAAAAAAGATTAGAAATGGCTTTATGCGGGAGCATATGAACAGTTTTCATGTACAGCAGTAGCCATCTACATTTAAAAACAACAACCCGGGCTGCATTTATGAGCCTGTTAATCGACAAACTGGTCAAATATAAATAAGTATAATGAAGCCTTTAATTTGATTTTACATTTGTTTAGAAATGTGTCTGCAGCCTTGTCTTTATCTCCCCTCTTTTTTATCAAGTACTCACACAGGGAATAGTTCCTTTGTGTGTAAAGCCTTAGGAAGAAGTGCAGTTCAACAAAACACCGTGATTGGCTGTTTAGGTGCTGATATTACAATAGATTTGTTATAGTAGCAAAGCAATAATGAGCATTTGCTAACTGTACAATAACATACAGAAAGAGCAGGCCTTGTAACCAGCCTGTTGGCAATGATTTGTAGATTAGAAGAAGCCATATGGCTTACCAGATCCAACTTATTGTCAGTGATTTCACCATCCCCACCTCTTCTTTCTAACTGTGGCTGTGTGTATTTTTTCTGATGCTTTTTGGTTGTCTACCTGTTGGCTCCGAGTAGATTTTTAGGTCAGCAACAACAAGAGAACTTAATAGGCCAGTGGGAGTGTAAAAATGGTGAAAATATGTAGAAATGGCCTGCAGTCAGATAGTGAGAGAAGAAGAAACGAGAGGATAGAGGAGAGCCAGCACAGGGAGGAGGGATGACTCAGCAGTTACCTCTTTGAAACACACCCTGGTCAAAAACCTAAAGATTTGTGAAGAATGGTCCTTACCCACAGAGCCACAATGCAAGCTGCACTCAGTACCCCTGCTTTTAACCCATTCCAAAGTGATGGTTTAGAGCAAGTAATAAATACAGTGAAACCACAGAGTGCTTTGCTTTCATTGGCAGGTAAATGCAGCACCTCAGAGTGGTACGATTTACCAGCTGCTTTGGCCTTTCTGCTCTGAAAGGACTCCAGTGTGTTACAAACACTTGTCCTCCCTGTAGTAGTTCCTCCTGATGCGCATTGATAATGTGTTGACTGATTTAAGGTTAAACATACTTCCTCTGTGCGTGTGTGTCTGTGTGCATGCAGCGAGTGCTCCTGCGTCTCCCAGGGAGATGATGGCGTTGAAGGAGAGGAAGGCAGACTACGAGTCGACTGGCAATGCTAGTTACCATAGCAGCAAAGGCGAGCACACATCCCGGAAGGACGCCATGGCGGGTATGAACTCTGGAGCCCATTTTCAAAAAGTATGGTTTTCATGCCGTTCTTGTGTAAACAGAAGGCCGAAACTCATCAAAATGAAACAGTTTTCATCTGAAAACGTTCCAATGTAAACAGGGCCTGAGCATGACTGGCTCTTTGCTCTGTTTCCAAACTTCAAGCTACACAAAGCTTACAGGCTTCCAGCAGCTGCTCCCACCATAAAGCACATGCTTTAGTAAAGTCCCTTTGTGAATGTTTCTACCTCTGCCATGCTGGCGCTTTGAAACTGAATGTGTCAGGTAAGTGATGGCTCTGACTGAGAAGCAGACGCACTGCAGACTCGCACTTGTCAGCAAGACGCTGAGGGGCGTTTTCCTGTAAGTTTCTATACAGGAGAAGCAGCCAGAAGTGTCGCCCCCTGTTGTCTGCTTACTTTACACACCTGAAAGCTACGCCTGTGTTTTCGATCCGGCTCATAGAGCTTCAAACCCCAATCGCCCAGGTAGAAGTCTCTTAAAGCTATTGCAGCACCATATCTTATTTGGACCTTTTCGCTGTCAGCAGGGTCCAACAACACCAAAAACATTTGAAGTTATACTGTGACATCACTGCACAGCTTTAATCTTGTTGTCAACAACCTGGGTTTTAGTGAGGGTTTCATTATTTTATGGCGTTAATCCCTGCAGAGACTTCACACTAACTCTTCACCAGTCTGCTCACATTTGCTTGCCTTAACAGTGAAAACAGAGCATGAACTCATCCTCACTGTGTCTGCAGGTCAGATCTCTGGTGGGTCTTCAACACTACACAGAGGAGCGTATGTGTCCCCAACTGATGACCTGAAGTATAATCAGGTATGACATATCCCACATGCCATACACACGTTTCATGGACATGCTCAAGGTGATTAGTTACCTCTCTCGTTTGCTCTTGCAGAACTGTCCCTTCCTTTATGAAATTAATTGCTAATAGCAGCTTTCATGAATTACCAGAAGCAAATATGAATAAAAACAAGAAAAGAATTAAGGAGAGAGGAATAAAATTAAAATAACAAAGGCAGGTTAGTCATTATATTTGAACTTAATACATTAAGCAACATTTGAACACCCACAACTATCAGCGTCTGATAGACTAGAAACCCTTAATGTTTCCATGCTGTGCTGCAAGCTTTAGTCAGTTCTTTATGACTCATCTCACCTTAAAGATCTGCTGTGCAGTTCCAGATGGAGATGAAATATCACAGCGAAACTTGGTTTTAATAGTGACACTATAAAGACACTGTGAAGTCCTTAAAGGTCACCATAAACCTATGCAGAAGTGCAGCAGTGAAATTCTCCCAAGTGTTGCCCATAAAAACGTTTCATGTTACCCATCACCCCCTTTTGGCAACAGTGTCAGAAGCTGGTTATTGAGGTTTTGCAAACACATGATCATGTGTGACAATCATGGTAACAACGCAGGATCGAGTGAATAAGGTCCCAGGCACACAGGCCTGCAGACAGATCCACGACCGTCTGACAATCACCTGTTGCTAGGGAAAACACATATTCCAAAAGCCGGCTGGCAACAAACCTCCTTGTGATTGCTTTGGTCGCTAACATATCGCTGCTGGCAAGCTACTCTGGGCTGCAGTGAAACACAAACTGGAAATGGAGACAGTTTGCCTTCAAAGGAAAAGTTCCACCTTTTGAAACGTGTGGGCTCTAACCCTGAGGCACAACTTTTACTTTGAAGGCAAACCGTCTCTATTTCTGATTTATGCCTCACTTTTTCAAGTTTTACTACCACTCAGTCAGTACGTAGTGAGTATTTGCAGATAAACATGAAAAACTGCAGGCAACCGGGACAATCTGCTAGCAATCAAAGGAATCACTGGGGGGTAAAAGTTTCACTCAAAGAGAGCCAGCAACTTCCTGAACCACGGCCAACCAGTTACATCATGTTTTCACATTGACCATCTTGGTCACTCGTGTCTCGTCCAATATAGCGGACAAATCTCAAGCAAAGTGCCCTTGACATCACGTGAGAAAACTAGCCAAAGCATTTATTTATTTATTTACATTACCTGCATTGTATTTGTGGACCCACTGTCAGACCCTACGCTGGTGCAGTGGTTCCTGGGCTCCTCCTGGTGCACAACAATGCCCGGCCTCATGTGCCGAGAGTATGCAGGCACTTCCTGGAGGATGAAGGAATTGATACCACTGGCTGAACAGTGTACATAAGAGGACTGCTACAGTATGCTCTTAATCCGTGCTGCCTAAGTGTTAGCAGCATGGGACACATGTCATTCCTGAACCAGTAAAAGGACCAACTTTGTCAGGTCAGAGCTCTGGCAGCCATTTCCTGCACTTTCTTTTTTTGTAAATTTAATTGCAAAAGATACTTGTTTTTCCTTACATACCAGTCACATGTATCTGCCTGTGTCACTGTGGAAAGTGGTGATGCAGTGCTCAGTGGAAATATTAAACCTGATGCATTTATCCTCGTTGAATGCAGTCAGAAATAGATGACGTTTGGTTCAGGTTCGGCTTTTGCATTGTTCAGCACGTGCCAGCTTCAGTCGAGTGTGGTCTGACAGACATGGATTGGCTTTTCTTGGTTTCGGGCCCGTGCAGAGCTCTGTCTCCTGTTAATGTTGCTGCTACTAGCTGGATTACTCGCTGAAATGTGTCATGCTAGCTATCTAACTCTAGCAGATGTTATAAAATCATTTTGGGAACGTGAGGACAGTCACATTCCAATTGATATGTAAAAGCACATGTTTACAGGCATTAACTCTACTGAGCAGTAAGCCCATACCAGAGAATGAGAAATAAGACCCCTGCTTGCTCCACGTGCCGCTCAAATTCTGGTAAATTTTAATGTAATACACTGTCTACTTACTTTGGAAATATGTGAAGAGCTTAGCCACTGTAGAGGCCAAAAGTAGCTTTTATTTATTTATATTTTTTTGCTAATGGTAAGCTTGCTGCTGGATCGTGAGTTTTCAAGAAACTTGCTCATCACTTCACTTTGTGTTATAGCTGCCTGCACTCACACACACACACACACAGAATTATTATTTTCTTTGTTCCTTGAACAACTGAATAAAAACAATGATTATAAATACATGTTCTGATTGCCCAGGGTCAGTGTTGGGGTTGTCACTGATGAGCAATTATAAGGTCATTTTTATTGATTTGTGCTTCTTCTTCTTTTTAGATATCTTCTCAAGGCTTGCCGTCAGAGCCCTATCCCCCTTTCCAAAATCCTCCTCCACCTGACAGCAGCAACTATGAGGATCAGGCCTGCTATGAAAACCAGGTTCACGCTGGAGGGCGCCCCCCGCAGGGCGAGCTCACCATGCACCTACAGGGCCTCAAGTCCACCGGCAACTATGTAGACTTCTACTCAGCCTCACGGCCCTACAGCGAGCTCAACTACGAGACCAGCCACTACCCAGCCTCACCAGATTCCTGGGTGTAAGGGGAGATGAGGGAGGAGGAGGAGAGTACAGCTAAAAGAAAACCCGGCAGTGAGGGGGGGTAGCTTAAAGGTGGAATGGAAGAAGATGAGAGGACAGGTTCCCTTCCTGCCTCCCCATCCTCCCCTGTAGCTCCTGAGTAGCATCATAGATAGCAGGATGATAAAGGGGGAGGATGGAGTGCACGAAAGGAGACAAGGGGAGGAAACATGACAGACATTTCACTCCTTTCAGGGACATCTCAGAGAGGAAGGAGAGGGCCCGAAGCAACTGGAGGAGTGGCCACGCATGTGCATGCACACCACCAACCAAACTGACCGACACATTTTATTTCTGTGTTTAGTTTGTGATCAACAAGTGGCAGGGAAGGTTCACCAGGCAGAAAGAGCCTCTGGTTCTTGAAGGCCTCTGGATACGGAATGTCAAACGGATACAAACCTGGCAAGAGAGTCGGAACATGAGGGGAAAGCATGGGGGCAACGGTTGGGAAAAGGTTTGCGACGAAGAAGGACGATGAAAGATAAAAATGGCTCAGCGGGCTTGAGGATGAGTCAGAGATACCCCAAGAAGAACCTGTAAATATGTGGTATAGCATCCATGGCTTTTAGTAAAGTGAAGCACAAGAGCTGTAGGACACGTAGGACGTCTGTCACACAAACCTTCGTTTCTGTCTCTGGTTTCAGCGTGGTGTATTCTCTGGGTGAAGAACGCTTCGGGACTTTTGGTCATTTGTAACACTTTTATTTTTTTGGTTTTTTGTGTTTCTACTTTTTTAATTCTGGTTGTATAATATTTGATGTACACTGTACATTTACGGAGATGCATTGTGTACTGTACATTGCACTATTTTCTGTGTCATGTCAGGCCTTTTGCCGCTGGTTCCGACTCACCTCCTCACAGACTGCCCCCCCCCCCCCCCCCCCCCACGAACACACACAGACTTTCAAAACTCATATCGTGGATGTTGCTAATGTGAAACACTGGATATGAATCGCAAGGTCACGGTGCTCCTTTCACTGCCCTACAGTTAGTACAGCTGCCAGCACTGCTAAAGAGAGGCTCAAACGTTTTCTTTATGTTTGATTTTTTTTAGGCTAGCGTTACATTTTTGGTGGCTATCTTTCCACACCATTCCACCACAAATCCCCACTTTTACCCCCCACCTGCACCCCTCCTTTCGAGCGACCTGTGTTCATTGTGTATATAACCGTGCCAAACAAGGGATTCTTCCCCTCAGCTGGAAGGGGAGTGTCGACGGTGCATTAAAGGGTCCAAGTTCAGCTGAAGGTTTTCAGCTGAACGTCCTCGCCGTTCTAATGATGCCACTTTGTAAATGCTTTGGTTTTTCTAAACTGTGTTTTACCAGGATGAAAAACACACCGGGCGTAAAATCATACAAACAAACAAACAAAAAAAAACTTAAAGAAAAGAAAAACTTTTCTGAGAGATGGCTGGCAATTCTAACTTCATGGTAGACGATAACTGTTAATAGAGTACGGATATATATTATATAAATATAAATATATACTTTTTATGTGCAGATGTGGATGTCACTTATAGCAGCAACATTATGGGAAAAAGACTTGTTTTAAAGGAAAAAAAAACAGCTACATGTAGGAATTTTGTTCACAGTTAATTTTCTGGTCAGCACACTGAATTGTCGACTTTGTGTAGTAATGTTGTTGCTATGTGGAGTAGAGTAGACCAGGGCCCAGGGATCCACGTTGTCACTGAGGCAGTCTAACAAAGGTGCTACATCCGTGAGAAGTATTTCCAACGCGTCTGTATTCTATCTGTGCACAACAATGTTTTCAGACTCCACCCCGTCGCACTGCATTTATTAAACGCTGGAGTGCGTTGCCATAGCGTCTCCTCTTTTTCGATGAATTGGTCTCAGATAGCAAAACGTGCACCCATAAATGCATGTCGATTTTGTCGTCAAACTGAAATCAATTTTTTTCTTTTTCTTTTCTTTTTTTGTTGTAAGTGAAGAAGGCTGGATTGTAAGAGGTGACAACAGACCCTGGTTCTCCCTACCCACTGCTGTTTAGAAGTCCTAGAGGTCCTTTTCTGATGCTTGATAAAGCCACTCACAATTACACCTGCCCCCCCCCCCCCCCCCCCCCCCCCCCCCCCCCCCCCCCCCCCCCCCCCCCCCCCCCCCCCCCCCCCCCTC
>VOQJ01016273.1:0-11893 GCA_015052665.1 Apistogramma diplotaenia | reverse complement strand
TGTGTGTATGTGGATGTATGTAAGCTGAGGCTCACTGCTCAGTTCTTAATTAGCTTTTCTGCTCTTTAATCAGTATGATGTCATAGAGAGAGGACGTCCCTAATATGGTCAAGTCTCCATACTGCAGTGGGTCACACATTTCACTAATGCATGAAAAGAATGTAATAACTGACAAATTAAATTTGCTGGAGTATCCCTTCGAACAAGGCACACAAATCTGTCTGACTACACAAAAGCCCCGCCCACCTGCAATTCAAATGTTGTGTTTGCGAGGGGCAGCCAATTGAACGAAAGCTGGCTTAAAGGGAGGGGGACCTTAAAAGGAGAGGAGGTGAAACTGCAGTGAATTAACTGGAAGGCTTCATGAAGACCTGCACTATAAATGAGGATTACTTTGAGATTAACTGCAGCTGCTCTAAGTAGAGTCCAAGAATAAAAGTCTGGCGCTGAGAATGAACATCATAAGCCCCCTTTAATGAATATGTGGAAGTCTAAAATCCTACATTATCCAATGTAGCAACAAATCACTCCTCAACCTAAAAGGCTTATTTTATATGCTAAAAATGACAGCATGCTTGAAAATATAAATAATGTACAAGCTGAGCATCCAGTATCCAATTATTATGGGAGTGATACAGTGGTGCAATATTTACCAGTGCTGCCTCAACGCAAAATGCTTCTAGGTTCGAGCTGTTGTGTTTTCTGTGTGCCTGTGTGAGTTTTCTCCAACAGCTCAAAGAAATACTTGTTATTAAGTTATCGGTTACAGTAGGCGTGGATGTGAGCATCAATAGCTCATGGCTAGTAGAGCACGAATGGATGCTCAGATTATAATTTTGAAATTTTGTTCTTTGTTATTTGTTTTAAAAAAAAAGAAAAAAAATCTCCAGACCCCAGAAAAGCGAGTTTGTGCAAAAATCTTGAGCTACCTCAATATTTTTTATATTTTCCCTGAAAAATGAGAAATGGATGCAGTGTTTTACCGAGTGGCTGCGGTTTGGAAGGTAGTGCAGCCATCTACTATCCCTGGCTGTGGATGTTGACTGCCTTTTGTTCTCCATCAAGATGATCCCACACTGCTTCAAAAATGTTGGGCTCTCGGGAGACCAATCCATGACTCATGATAGCCCGATAGTGTTCTTTTTATCCTGATATGCTTTTAATGCATCGACAGTGTGTTTGAAATCACTCTTTGCATACTGGCAACGATCTGCTCAAAGAGACCATTCCTGATGAGAATTCCCGGAACAGTGGATGAACGAACTGAAAGGCCAGATCTATATCTCCCTTCACTTGTCCAGTTTTCTCAAATCTTCAAACTGCACACCATGCTGATATATGCCATTTTTTCCAGTTAATATCACTTTGTTTGTACAAAAATACTCTTTTATGCCTGTCAAATGGTCTTTGGCATTTCTGTAGATTCTACTAAAGAAATGGGAGAGGGTGCTAGTAACAAATCACCTAAAGATATAATGTAAAACTGGTTCCTCTGAAGAAGGACTGAACCATAAATACATTTTTAAAAAAAGGAGGTAACATCCAAAGAAAAACTTTGGATGACCTTCAGGGAACCTGGAGAACAATTGGTCAAGGCTAAGTTTAAAAAGATAACAAGAAAGTCAAAAAGCAAAATATAAAAATATTAGGGTTGGCTCAAGATTTTTGCACAGTTGTGCATCTATGATATAAAAACAAGTCCATGGGCCAAATGGGAATCTGCAGGTGCGACTGACAGTAGAAAAACCTGCTATTTACAAGCCTGCCAGGGACAGATTGCATTATGTACTGACTGAAATTTCTCAATATGAAAGTGATCCTTCCACTCCTGTTGTCGCCAACATCCCTTCAAGCAATCCATAAAAAAAACAGTCCTGCAACACAGCAGATAAAATACAAGCAAAAGAGTTCCCAGATTCAAATATGTATGACGGTGTCGTAAATGAAAATAAGGACACACGCATAGTCAAACTTTCCTGAAAGCAAACCACGGTGAATCTGTTTGCATGTTAAGCTTTGTCACAATTCATTTACATCTACGTCCACTTCAAAAAAAACCATCTCAGTATCTGGTGCTCTGTTCAGTGCAACATCCAAATCCCTCCCTGAAATGGGCCTCTGCTTAACGTGGACCACATCACACAAGGCAATTAGAAAGCCTACAGCACAAGTTTGGAAACGGGGGTTATCTTAATCCAGATGGAGCTGAATGAAAAGTTCGCTGGAGGTGAGCTATACCGCTCTGTGTGCGGTCAGGCTAAAAGCTGAAAATCTAGGCCTTAATGGCAAACACACTCTGGGAAAAGGTATTTGTGAGCAGTATACGAGGACTAAATCACACACTTCATACCAGCCCTTGATTTACAACCATGCGCAATGGGCTGGAGACAACAACAGCAGTTATAAACAGAAGACCACAAAGATGGCCACCCGCCTTACATGTGGAAATAAATCCTGCAGCAGCAGCAGCAGCAGCAAGAGCAAACAGTATACACAGAGTCAAGTTTCATGTTTCCATAAATTCTGTCACACTCAGTGCATTTCATGAGGATTACAGCTACGCAGAATCACTGTGTTTTGGCTCTGAAATGAGATTGTGGTGCTCAAGGGTCAAAGAAACAAAATTGCAGATTAAAATGATCCCACTATTTCCATTATTGCCATGCAGTCTGTTTTTGATACAGTCCGATCTTTACCTTGCACTGAGCTGCACATAAGCTCTCATCAGCTCTCTGCGGTATAGCATTTCACAGTTGCTGAAGCAGATTTATGGGAGTTTATGGAAACGCGGACAAACAGACACGAGCGCCGGATGATGAATGGCTTTCTGACTGCAAGTCGACGTTCACTGGCGTTCACAGATTCTGTCTCAAGGAAACGCTGATTGGTTTTCCGGTGCTGAGGCATAAATATCATGAGATCTTGTTGTTTTAGTTTTCCACTGGCTGGAGCGAACTCTCCAGTCGCACGGAGCAAACTGTACAGCGGGTGTAATACAAGCATTCAGTCATTTTTGGCCTGCTGATATTCTAAAAATGGCACATGGGAAAATGTGAGCGAGGATAACGAGTTGTAGAAAAATCTAATGGGTTTAATCGTTCCTTCAGGGTGAAATTTGATTGATTTAACTACCACTCGTGGCTTCATTACTGAACAAAACAGATATAAATACATTCAGCTTGATACTGCTGCAGCACTGATACAGTATTGGCTTGATAAACCGCTACACTGTAACCTTTTCATCATCCAAACCTTGTAAAATTTATAGCCTGTTACGGCTGCCTCTCCTCAATGTGCTCAGATGGCGAGTGCAAACATATAGTTTAGTGGACTTTGTGAATTATTAGTTCCGTGATTGATATGAAGTGGGATTTTAAGTGGCATTTACAGGCTAAAAATGAAGCCGTTCAAAGTTTGGTTGATGATTGCTTGCAGCGTTCAGAATTTAAGAGTGCATTCAATCTGGGCAGAAACCAAGTGTAAAGCTTTAAAAAGAATCAAAGGCGAACAGCTGTGTGAAGAAAACTGCCTGTGGATGAGTGACGCCACTAGGATTCAGCAATTTTAAGACCTCCTGTCAAAATCTGCTAACCTTGCATGGTTTTATTCCTCCTCACTGAGAAGGCGTTGATGACCGACTGCTTTCTCTATTAGCTTGCTGCTCTTGAATAACATTCGTGCAAATAGTTCAGAGTGGGTCAAACCTGAGGGGAAAGAAAGAAAACCTGAACAAAGTACAGCGAATGAAGAGTTTCCACTAATTGTACATTGTGTATTTTTTTTTTGCTTTGACTGTCAGACGGGAGCATAAACTTTACACTGAATTAAACACACTAGACAATATACAACTGGATTTTTGGTGGTAAATTTGTATCATGTGCAACAGTTATGGTCAGCAACTAGTAGTGTGTTGTTAGCAAGTCACAAGACCTATTTAAGAGACCTTCCTCTTAAAAGGGAGTTTTTCCTTCCTGCTGTCGCCAAATGCATGCTCATAGAGTGTCTTGTGTGGATTGTGTATCTGATTACTTTATGTTACTTTATGTTTATTGTTGCTCTTTTCCTCTCCTATGGGGGCAATCCTGTAGGAGTGATGCTGCAAGATATAAATAACAGTATTTTTTTGGTCATCATGACAGAGGCATGAAAGAATGAAGTCTTCACTAGCCTTGAAGGCCAGTTTGGCACTTTTACAGAACTTGGGCAGTTTTGCAGTGTGCTGCACGGGACAGGGTTACTGAGCTGTGTTTTGTCCAAGTCGGAGCCTGGTGATGCAATGCATTATGGATCGACCTACTGTAAACTTTGAAAAGGCCAAGAAAGAGGAAGGAGCGAGAGCTGCTCAGCTGGAAATGCTTTCAGACGGTGAATGTTCTGACTGCTTGCCAAGTCTGCAACGAGGTGAGACTAGACCCAATGTGTTCCTAAAGACTGACAAATGAGTCCCGATCTAGAAACACAAACCCCATGTTTGCATTAATGAGTTGCTATATATATATATATATATATATATATATATATATATATATTCCCTACAGCCTTCTCTGTACCTTTAATATGCCCTGTGGTGATGATATAAAAACTGAATGACTTGGCAGCACGGCTAAGCAAAGGCTCTAATGAGCAGAAATCTTAACACATTTTGGAGGTACGAGCAGGGAAGTCATGAACAACTGTGAAGCTGTCAACAGGTGCTAAATAATACAACCGTGATCAAGAGTTATTTGGCATTTTTAGGTGAAAAGTGATTTGATCTACAGTGAGGATGGAAGCTGCTCTGCTGATTTCAGTGAATGGGAAATGCCTGCAGGAGAGAGACTCCATTTACTGACTGTAGACAGCTGAGGTTGTGGAGGCCAGTGAACAAAGAGGGGATTGTATTATTATGACTGCTTATTATGATGGATGAGGAAACCAATTCCAAGTCAAATAAAGTGTAAATATTTAACCAACACTCATTTCTAATTATCTTATTCAAGTAGGAAACCAAAGCACTGGATTGAAATCATAAAAGTAAGCAACTGGTGTTTAAATAGTGAAATAAAAAAAAGCACACAATTCCCTTTATTTATGATATTATTATTATTTCATTCGAACCACACTGTTGGGAGGGGGATGGCAATGTCACTGGGTTTGGTCGTTCATCATTTATACAGTATATCGGCAATGGATGTGTTGCCATAAAAAGCGGTTCCCCACAGGATGATACTTTAGGATCCAGCTTAAGGGCATCATCAGGTCAGAAACTAACCAGCACAGAAATACAAACTAGACGAAAGCACCAGCTTATGAATCAACTCAGGTTGTCGATAGTTGTGGAGATGGTCAGTTTGGGACATTGCCTGAGGGCATCACACTGACCCCTTGACACCGCACTGGTCATTTGCGTTCTCATGTAATGTTTACAGAGGTCTGCAGCAGCAGTAGCTATAGTAGGTCTCACAGCCTCACGAAGCATCAGTATGACTGTGCACATATTCAGGCCACACAGTAAAAAAAAGGCAGCTTTCAGACTTAAGCAAGGAAACACTTGGAATCGGTGCTGCAAAAGCAAGAACACCACAGAAACAATTCGAAAGGTGTGGTGTTGCTTGGCATTCTTACACTGCTTCACCTCACCTGTGCTGTGCTCTCATTCAGATCAACATCCCACCTTCAACTGTTTTATATAAGCAGTGGTGGGAAAGTGGAGTCATGCTTTGTTAGAACAAAATGCTCAGTAGTTTGATCTGGTATATCTTTCAGCTAATGAGTCCCAGGAAAAGTGGCTTTTGACAGTAAATGTGAGGTGATAATGTAAAAATGAGGTTTCAAAACGAGAGAAAAGAAATGGGTTGGGAGACATTGCTGCTGTCATCAAACTAAGGACACCCCCTTTCCTGGTTTATGAGTATGACAGGCTATTAGGATCTGTGAAATGCATGAAAACAGACTCGAACGGTGACGAGTGAAATATGTTTTTGCTCTTGGTCAGTAAACTAATCATGCGAAGTAGGTTACTGTACAATGAACAGTCAAATACAGTATGTGCAACAAATCTTGAGATGCATGGGAATTCTGTGAGGCTCCAAAACCAGATGTGGATGATTTACAGACACTCCTCGGGAAAAATATTCTGTGATGTTACTAAGCAGCAAACTTTTATTGAAGCATCTAACATTTATTCATAGATTTATGATTAATAGCTCCCAAGTTTAACTACTTGATTTTTTTCCCCTTCTTGCTCCTTATTTTACAATTTCTAGTCCACATGCAAAGCTTTTCTTTTCTTTTTTTAATCTTGGCTCATTTCTACCAAAAAAAACCTTCAGATTTGCTTCAAATGGCATCTGGAGACAAGCTGGAGACACCGGCAGTTTTAACAAAAACATAGCACAGAATCAGCATGCTCACAAAGTAGGTACAAGGGCTGCTCCACAGCAGACTTCAAATCAAACTACAACAACAGTCACCTCGAGGTGTATTAGAGAGAAAACTTCAATGATCAGGAAATCCCCTACGAGCCGGCACTAGGTGATGGTGGGAAGAAAAAGAATGGTTTAATAGGAGGAAAATTATCAAAATATGTCAACAAGAAGAAGAGAAAGCGGAGAATGTTTGGGGCCTTAAAGAAAAAAAGAATTGAAATGGATCATTTCAGATAATGAATGCAAAAAAATTTACTCACAAGGTTTTGGGAAAAGTCTTATTTTGAACTAGAATTATATTTTTAAAGTTAAACTATCTTCTTGAAGAAAGGAGTCGAATAAAGGAGGAAACTCATTCTCTGTGAGCAAAACCTAATCGAGTATATTTTGTATCTAAACCTCATATTAAAGTCTTTGAATGCCTAAACTTAACCAGCATATGGGACTTATTTAGTTCTTGATGAGATGGTTCGTCTATTTTCCGCCTTCTCAAAGAGGAAACCCAACAAACAAAACTTGGCTGGTGCAACTCAGCGATGACGTCCTGCACAGGCCTCGTAGGTCTGTAAAACGTTTCAAATTGCATAAGTCGAGTGCAGAAATGTTACACAAACATGCCGTTTGTAAAAAGAATTACACAAAACAAAGCTATGTCAGTAAAATATTGTGCATATTGTTCTGTTATTGTTCTGTAATATTAATAATGTTGTGAAAATGTCTGCGTGATGTTTATTTTGCAACTACAGAGCTATTTTGTGTCACCCGCTGGTGATGTTGCAACCTATCAACCTATCATGTCGCAACCTATAAAAGGATGAAATTATGATCAAATAACATTAAGTAATGTGTTTATAAAGAATACTGCTGTGAACTCTTTTGCTTTTCATTATTAGCAGTGGTCAAACTCATTGGCAAAAACATTGAATTAAATGTTTTGGCTGCATATAGTCCGCCTGTGTCAGTGCTCTCTCAGACAAAAGAAGGCAGATGTGCCGTACTGTACGTGCTACTTTCAAACCGTGTTAACACTCAATTCTCTTTCACGTCTTTAAAAGGAAATGATCACACGGTCGGCTCAGAAACTTGCAGCCTCTTCACTTCCTGTTATTAAGGAATTCACAGTTGCCATGGCAGCGAAGACAACCATCCTAACAAACAATTACTGTTGCTAAGGAAATTGCCGCTTAGCACAGTGTTTATTTGTTTGACCTTTCTTTTCCTACTAAATTGTTGAACCGGGGCCCGGTCCCAGCCTTACTGGCAGCGGTGAACTGTAGCACAGTGAGTTTAAATGACTGCTCAGTCTGACCAGTCTTCATCAGAAAGACCTTTCTTCTTCTGTATCAAAAATCTCCCACGTGTTTTTATCTTGATGATGTCCATTTTGTCCATTTCCCGCTCTTGACAGTTCCCACGAAGGACCAAATACTCGATCCGTAGTGTACCTCGAAAACACTGTTTGGTCACACTTCGTGTGTGTGTGTGTGTGTGTTTTGACTGAGGGGCAACAACTGAAAGACGCCCAAAATAAACAGTATTTGAACTTATCTGCCATCAGCGACTTCTTGCATAGCGTGCCGAATATTTAAGTGGCACTTTGTAACCATGGGAAGAAAATGACTCAGAACCAGGAATGCGGGGTCCATGCTCAAACATATTTGCAATTTTAACATAATTTGGCACAACAACTCACTTTGCATTGGTAGTGTATTCCCAAAGTTTAACTGCTATTTGCCAACCGCCGATGAGGCGTGGATGGAGGCATGCCTCGGGCTGGCTTTGGCGGGGGACCGCTTCTTGCCTTCATGCTCTCTGAATCTCCACTTGATGTAGCCTTTGAGCAGGGTCGTAACATAAGCGGGACGAAGGTGTTTAAGAATACGCAAACTTACATACGTGGAACCTAAAAACTGGGTGTTCTCCAAGTTTAACCCAGCAGGAACAGGCAGACCTGTCCTAAAAGATCTGAGAGGCTCTGGATCGCGCCGCTTTGAACGATTTGATATTCACAACAAAGATTCCCTCGGGGTGACCGAAGGCAAGTGAGGGCTCTAAATAAGCAGTAGCTTGTTCGGAGGCTTTGTCTTAGATTCATCTTAGATTAATCTGCACAGCTTATTGAGATAAAATCAGAAAGGAGTGTCTGGACAAACTTCATCGGAAAATCCTCTTCCTGGCATGACACTGGGATTAATCCGTTTGTATGTCACCTCAACAAGAACATTAGCGGGTCGGCATGTTCAAACCTGAAAACGCAACACGATAAAAGACAAAAACCTCCAAGATAAAGACAACACAAAGATGTCAGTGAGCTGAGTGATGAGGATCTTTAGGGCATTTGAGGGAAAACTTTATGAAGGAGTACAGTGTTACGTGGTATGACATCATTAGTACTACATGCAGTTTGTAATGCATATATCAAAAGGGAGTTTCACTGGGAAAAGATCCCATTATTACAAGTAATTATGTCAAATTTGCAGTACTTCATTTTGGCATGCAGTCATCTTCTTGGCATGGATCACAATGGAAAGAGTTTTCTCCTTTTGCTTAGACACGACTGGCTGGCAGTGCAGTTCACCTACAGTTAAGAGTCAATCATGTTACGCTTCTGATGCAGCGATGAAACCAGAGAGCGCTCAGCTCTCCAGAAACCTCGACAACGTGCAGACAGTCCAGCGTTTAGCAGAGTCGAGACCGATGAGTGAAAGTGAGTCTAAACGATCACCGAGGACAATAAAATGCTCCTTAAGCTGAGTGAAAAACCGCGTATAGTAACTTTAAATAGCATGCAAATAGGTGTATTTGTTTAACGTCTTGCATACAGGATACATGTACAGTAAATCAGAAAGGACTCCTTTCCGGTGGCTGCTGAGCAGACACAGTCATCTCTTCCAACTGGCCTTTGTGCTTCCTCCTCTCCCCTGCTCCATCTTCTCGATCCCCTGGGTGTCCCTGACAGATCTGTAGGAGTGATGGCCAACACCCTGCCATGATTTTTTCCCTCTCCACGTTTCCCTCAAAACAGATTATGTGTGCTTGTGTTGCTCCTTGCGCAGAAGCTGATCCATCACTGTATATAATTACAGTGCTGCTCACATAAAGTCAACAAAACCCAGAAAAAAAAAAATCTAACAAGCAGGGCAGAGGTTATTTTGAGACTCATGACATTAAATTTATTGGGCTCATTTTGCTGCTCCTGCAAGTAATTTTGGACTTTTTCCACGGGCCATTAATCTTCCAGCAAATTAGGAGGCCGCTATAATTTTCTGATTAATGCGCATGGTATTGAAATGTTAGATTTTGCTGCATCAAATACAGCAGGCAATGATGTCATCCACCCAACAATAAAGCAGTCTTTACCTGACAGTAGCTCCCAGTAGCTGCTCCGTGCATGGGGAGCTGGAGCCAAAGCCTCACGTGGACTGCATGAAGTCGCTGGTTTAAAGTTCATCGACAATATCAGCGTGTTTGAATGATGTGACTAGAACATAAAACAGCACTGTGACTGCGTTTGAGGAAAACATGACGCAGAAATATTGAATAGACTTTTTTTCTGTCATAAAGCATAAATCTGTCAAACTGACCTTTTTATGAGGTTTTACCAGGAAAGTTTTCAGTTTTCCAGGGTTGGAATCTTAAAACTGAAGTTCAAGGAAAATGAAATGAAGAAAAACGCCAAAGGCACATAAACATTCAGATACGCGCATTCATCTCAAATGCTGAGAAATCAGTGAGTACTAATACAGATATGATAAATGCAAGTGATTTATACTTTTACATCAGTACAAAAGTACAAATTTAGTTAAACCCGCTTCGACTTTTTCATTCTTTAAGTGTAGTTTCTAAAACAGTTTTAGTAAAGATTGAATCTATTTATTTATTTATTCATAAATTAAAAATAATTTTCAAATATGCCGCTGCTCCTTTATTGATGAGGGGTCGCCACAACAGGCATGTTTTTTGATTTGCCTGATTTATTTTAGGTTATTATCACAAAAACGTGCAGCACGCTGTTAGCCACATCGTTTATCAGGTAATTGAATTAAAAGACACCAGCAGCTCAGACAACGTCGAGAGGTTCGGTCCAGCGGCTCGAGGAGGTCAAGCGTTAGTGGCCTGTAGGTGTGAGTCTGTGGGGACTGACTCACATGTGGAGTCAAACTAAAGTGGCCATTGTGCGATCTGCAGCTTTTAACACTTTGCAGTTTTTCAACTGCAAAGGCTGCAGCTTCATTAAGACTTTTGAATTTGGAGAGTACGCCAAGTGGATTGAAATGGGAAATGGAGTCTTTCTGATGTCATTCAGCAGAATAGCACCAAAGATGACCTCAGAGCAGCTAAAACCAGTTTGCCCAAACAATTCTGCCACCATAAGCAGCTCTAATTCTAAATAACTGTAGACTGAAGCTCACATTTATCTACACAGCTCAGTCCTGCTGATGTACATGTGTACACTGATGTCTTTGTGTGGTTTTTGAGCTTTTACTGTGTTTGATTAGCGACGTAGAACATGAAACCACCACGTTAATCTTGTCTAATTTAAGGGAGTTGAGCTAATCTCCCTTTGGTCTAATTACAAGGCAGCAATGCATCAACCTCAACGACTGGACGAAACCTCAGCAGATGCTGGAGCCAATCTCAGGCCAGTGAGGCGTAACACCCCACCTACCTAGTTACCTGGGTGGCTGTGTGATTAATCAGTGAAGATTAAGCTTCAGCCTTATAGCCCAGATTTAATGGAAAACTTCCCATGAAGAAAATTACACGGTGATCCTCTCACACCAAGGATTTAGCCAAGCCTGCAGGTTAAACCGTCGCTGTGAACCACAGCTAATAAGATTTCAACAATATTACCCTGAATTTATTATTTTAGTCAGTAATGTTAAATTTCCCCCCAGTGTGGACAAATTTGCAGCGATTAGATACACTGCTAGCATCGATGGACGCGTGTTGGGTTGGATTTCTCTCGTCTCTCTGTTTTGGTATGCTTCCTAATGTCGTTCACAGTAACTGACACTGATGGCTGCAGATGATAAATATGAAATGCCTCCGTTTTTAATGCCTGACGCCTCATATTAAGGTCAGAGACCATTTACATTTTTCCTTCTGTGAAAATGTCACCTTGAGTTGCTCAGCTGGCTTCATGAATGCACCAACAAAGCTAAAGATGATACATCACAACTAATTTTGTTTTGTTTTGTTTGGTTGCCGTGGTGATCTCATTTACATAGGCTCCTCAGAGGGCTTAAGAAGTCCTTGAACTGTGTCAGAAAACAGGCGTGTCTATATGTGCATGTGCAAAGTCCCCCACACACACATATATGGATTATTATGCAACAATGACTTTTCTGATAAGGTCAAAAGTCAACCTCAGTTGGGTGTGATCTGCCTGTCAGACAATGTTTATACTCAAAGATCAAGCATGAGAGCCAAATGACATCATCATCTTCATGAGTGGTGCAATCTCAAGCCAACAGCGACTTCTT
>VOQJ01016272.1:0-16755 GCA_015052665.1 Apistogramma diplotaenia | reverse complement strand
CAGCAGCACGACTGATGCTCTGTCTCTCTCTCTCTCTCCACACACACACACACACACACACACACACACACACACACACACACACACACACACACACACGTTCCTTTACTGTGACCCACTCTGACCCAGCTCAACATCCCATCTGCGACCGGCTCAGCCCTGCAGTAATTATTCATCTTGGCTCTAACTACTGTCCCCTACATATTTGTCTATCAAACACATCTTGCTAGCTCGGGCTCATGTCATAACAGCCTTCATATTGAAATGCATGTAAACAATCTGTTCATCTGTTGTTAGGCAACCTGGTTTGCCACAATTTTTGTTCATTAACGTTTATGGGGTCAAAATGACATCCTCTGTGGTTCTAGGCATAAATGGTCCTTTTTAAAATTTCACTCATCCCAAAATTCACTGTATAATAAATGAACCCATTTTAGGATAATCAAGAAACTTGTAGTGATGTGGTTTCAATTTAACAGTTTTTTTTCTCTTCTCTTTACAGTCGTAGAAATAATTGTTCCCTTCTGATTGAAAAACTTTTCACTGATGTTTTGGTAGTTTAATTTTAAAGGAGAGAGATTGTCAACTAAAAATCCAGAAAAAACGCGTTACATAAGAGTTATAAATTGATTTGTACATCATTGAGTGAAATAAGTATTTGATCCCAAAGCAAAACATCACTTACAGCAGTAAGACATTTCTTCTAGCTTGTCACCAGGTTTGCACATATCTCAGGAGGGATTTTGGCCCGCTCCTATTTCTCGTTGGTGCTTGGCAACTCAAAGCTTCAGCTCCCTCCACAGATTTTCTGTAGGTTTGGAGACTGGCTGGCTAGAACACTTCATGACCTTTTGATATGCTTCTCCTTTAGCCACTCTTTTGTTGCCTAGGCAGTATGTTTTGGGTCATTGTGATGCTGGAAGACCCATCTGCATCCCAGCTTTAGTGTTCTGGCTGAAGGAAGCAAATGGTAAATTGTGAATAGACTGCTTCTTGTATAGCGCTTTTCTACGCTATGCTGAGCACTCAAAGTGCTTCACACAACATGCCTTATTCACCCATTCACACACATTCATACAAGCTCTTCTTTCTAAGCTTAAGTGCTTTCTAACATTCACATACATTCATACTCTGACAGTTACATCTGAGACTTTGGCATGCAGACTGGATCAAACCACCAACCTTCTGATTAGTAGGTGACCTCCTCAACCTCCTGAGCCACAGCCAGGGTCTCAAAGATTACAGGGTACATGGCCCCGTCCACTGGCCTCTGTTGTCCTGTACCATAAGAGGAAAAACAGCCCCATGTTTCCACCTCCATGGTTAACTGTGGGGTGTACTTTAAGTCATTCTCAGCATTTCTCTTGAGTTAGGCTGTGGTCAGATGAAACCATCCTCCCAAGCTTTCTGTAAATCATTTAGTAAGCAGCTATAAGTGTAACTTTAAGTGATGGATTAATTGATTGATTTTACTGTAATCTGTGTGCCACATGGGCACACATCCGATCTGTGGGAGCCAGAATTCCTCCTTGGTTCACTCAACAACATGCGAATCAATTTTAACTTTAATGTAATGTGCTGGTTTCAGGATTTGTGGTTGATACTCTGTCTCTCTCTGTTAAAATGAAACTACCATAAAAATTACTGACTGTTCACTTAGGAAGAAATGAATAAACTTTACAAATCCAGCAGGGGATAAAATAATTATTTCTATTATGGTGCTAGTTGGAGCTTGCAGGAGACTTGCTCTTCACTGAGCACTAACCTGACTTCTTATAAGGGAGCCAGCATTTTAAATGCTGTTTATTACCCGATCCATCTGAGTTGGTGTTTATCAAGTAATGCCTACGACAAAAGCCGTTTCACACAGAGTTGTTAGAGTGATTAGCTTGAGTAGATGTTCCATTAGTGACTTTCACGACCCCTCAATGGCTACGATATGCAAGAATTTAAGACATAATATGATATACAGTGCTGAAGATTATTTGCATTTAAAAATATAGGACATTATGTCTTTTCATACTAGCTCACACATTGACCATATACACGTGTACCTCTATATCTATAGATATAGGTGGCAATATAGATAGATAGATCAACCATGGACCAGGGTTAATAGTGTGAAACCAAAGAAAACTCCTTTTGTGTTGTTCACTGAATGCTTGCCACTGTCAGGTCAGAGTAACATGAAGTGGGAGTGTGTGTGTGTGTGTGTGTTGTGTGTGTGGGGTTAAAAGACTGCTCATTTTACAGGTGGATCAAAGAGTGTGTGTGCGCAAGTTATGTGAAGAGTGTTTTTGCCACCTACCTCTGCACCAAATGTTTGTGATATCTCATCCCGATATTCAGCTTCAGCCCAGTTCTTCCAGTTGAAGGAATGAAATAAAAAAAATAAAATCTACATAACTGCCTTTGACTTGAATGTTCTGCCGAGCACCAAATTTAAGAAATATGTTCCCATAGTTACAGGGGTAGTTGTAAACATGTGTAGACAGCTGGAGGAAAATGGCTGCAATCATCATCAGGAGAGAAGCACAAATCTGTTTGGCAATTGATGACTGATGACTGTAAAGTACAGCTGTTGCCACCTTTCACAGCTAACAAGCCTGTTGGCTCTCCACTGTTATTTATTCTTTTTTTCCCCGTGCATGCATGTGTGCTTTCTCCTCGCTTCCATACACAACCAACATTTTTGCAAACACAGTGTAGATTAAAAACATGTATGAAAAACAGTATTGGCACGTGGTTTTGAGGCCACCTTTTCAGGCTGAAGACGAAAAACACAAGTCAAGTCTGTTGGCTTGAATGGTGTGCGAGGCAGAGAGCAAGTGAACATAATGAGCAACCTGTGGAAAGGAGTAAAAAAAAAAAAAGGTAAATGGCAGTTATAAAGCTGCAGGTGGCCTGTTAGTGGTAGTCGAATCCCTTTAAAACTGAATGACTCGGGTTTAGTTGGATCAAATCCTTTCAGGCTGTTAAGTGTTTTATGTAGATTGATGCAGTTCTTTGGTCCTTGAGCCAATATATTTTCCTTGTGTTTAACTAGGATTTGGTGATGACGTGCATCTGCTACTATCAGGTGGCAGCGATGCACCTGAAAGTGTTTCCAACCTTCATTAAACTACAAAAATGGAAGTACAACATGCTACTACCTACCATAGACTGCATATGGATGTAGTTTCCACGTCTAAAAAGCAAAGCCTTGCTCTCCATTTTGAAATGTATAAATGGACACTTGTTTATTAAGCATGACCCAAAAAAGTGACTGAGCCCATAAAGTGTTTACAGAGACCAAATGAGGAAGACTTCTAAAGGACCGGAAGTCTTTTTTGCAACCACAGTTATCACCAGCTCGTGGCCTTCAGATACAGTGGACGTTGCACTTCCACATTGGCTTAAGTTTTCTGACCCAGAAGCTACAGCTGTGCTTTATTCAGTCTTTGGTAAACGCTTCATTCTTGAGCTTTAAGACCTCATTTGCTAATTTCAAGTCTTACTGAATACAACCTGATTTAATTTGTTGTAATTGCGGTTCCCATGCACCCCCACTTTTTAAAATTTTTTTTATTGCAGCATGGCATCCATTAACTGACAGAAATTGTTGCAATTTCTTTCAACACATTAACAAGCTAACATCAGATTAGTTACAAACATGAGAGACTTGGATAAAAGGCTCAGAAATGACATAATTCCTAAAACGTCCGTAAAATTGTTTACTTACACACTTCTCCCAGTACTGGGATTTAAGTCGGCGTCATTAAGAGTTTGCATTAACTTCTTACTGTGTTTGCTGTGCACAGCTACTTAATACTGGATGGGAAATCTCTCATGTAGTTCATTAAATCCTTGCAGCCATCTGAAACAGCCGTAGTGTTGATACACTTGCTACACTGAAACACAGGGCTGTTACACAGAGCCAACAAGTGCTCTTCTTGCTTAAATCATAAGCAAGTTTCACTGCTTGCTACAAATTAAAATAAACACACATCACTACACACTTTCAGTGGGTATTTTACCCGTTTACAAATGTAATGGTCACTTATCTGATATCTGCTGTGCGTTATAGCCAGATATCTCCACTTTGGTCTCGCCTGGCCAGAGGATATTTTTCCAGAAGTCTTGTGGTTTGTTCAGATACAATTAACACGCTGAAGCCTGTCGAGTCTGAAATATAGCTCTTGGGTATTTTGCAGTGTCTCTCAACATTGCACACAGCCTGATCTTGTTGAAATGGCCTGAATTTGTTGGGTCAGCTACTCTCGGGAAGATTATGCTATTGTGTTAGCATAAACCTAAAACTGCCTAATCTGCTGATAGAAGTGCCCACACCTGTGGCTGATAAATTAAGTGTACAAGTGCTGCTTCTTAACTTCTGTGGAAGCTGTGAGGGTGTACTTAGTTTTTCTCTTAGTTTCTTCTGCATATAATGCTGTGATGTCCGTCTTTTTCACAATTGTATGAAAATGCTGAGCCCAGCCTAGCACTAAGTTACCGTCAGGATTTCTTCATTTATTTCCTGATTCTCAACCTTCTTGTTCTTTATTCTTCTCTCTCCTCTTTTCTTGCCTTTTCTCAATTTTCTTTCCTTCCATCCTTTCAAAACTAGTACAGCTTGCTGGGTAAATATTTGTGGGGGATACAGGGTGCTGGAAGGCCTAAGCTTGCAGGATCAACAGAGGAGAGGCTGCAGTTGTTGTGGATTAGCTGCTTGTTTTATTATAATGCCACTGTCTGCTTGCCGGGGTTTTGGTACTCACCAGGCAAGCTGCGAAATCAGAAATCACGATTTCTTGAAAAATGTGAGTAATGCAACTCGTCACTGCTAGGCTTTAGTTCCACTTAAACAGGCTCGAATCACAAAATATATACAAAATATATCCGTCATGTGAAGGGAGTGTTATCCAGTTGAAGTTTGAAGTTGGAAGATAACCAATCAAATGCATGTTAGGAAAAGAAGGGCTACTAATGCAGTCAGAGAAACTAAATGTGGGACAGTTGTGATTTATTTATTTATTTTTTAGACCACTTGCTAGTGCTAATAGGTGCGCCCGCTTGCTAATTGTGGTGATGATAAACTGGTCTGATAGAAAACCGGTGAAATTTTCAGCCCGGTGCAGCACGAGGCGATCAGCCGCTGGTTAAAGCCCTGAGTGTGGAATCTTAAACAGCTTTTTTACAAAACTGTCTGAGTTGTTGCACCTCAGACTCTGATGCTGTATCAGCGTCTCAAACAAATCTTAAAAACATAATACTGCAGGCACAAATGCAAACATTAAGAATACAAAAGCACACATTTTACTAATTCTTATTTGTATCTCTCTCTCTGTGCCTTTTAGAATCTGGAAAGATATCAACAAAGCAAAGAACAGTTCCACGACGCCGCCTCCAAGACAGAAGAAAATGTCAGGTGAGTCAAACACACTCACACGTCGACACAACTCTTACCTTAACCTTAACCTCGACCCACTTCTAACCTTAATGCTGTGAGTGAGACTGTAAACAGCGCTCTGGTGTCAGAAAGTGAAGACTTTCATCACTCACATTAGTTCTCACAAAGACACACAGACACTAATGTGGAGTCCAAACATGCAGAGATATGATTCCCTGCAGCCTCAGACCCATTTACACACACTCTGACTCACATGTATCCATGCACACAGCTGAGTAATTAATGGAAATGGATTGTAATAATTTTTTTGTATTTTTAACCAGTTAAATGCATAGCCTAGAGCAAACTGAGTAATGTGATAAATGTTTTAATTGGCTGCTTTAATTAAGCCGCATCTAACAATACCTTATTTCCCCATCTTCATTTCTCACGGTGGACTTTTAATGAGCCACGGCTGGGAAAATGGGAAAAGGTAGCTAATTGATGCCACTGCAGTAGCATAGGTGTCATTTGCCTTAGAAACCAGAAGTGCGTTTGCTGTTAAAGGCCAAGTGCTTTCAGTACAGCTAACTTAGTTGAAAGCGAGCTGGGCCAAAAAGCTCAAGTGTGTTAAATGAACAAACCAGGTAGGTCAACACATGCAGGGAGGCACCTCTGGCATAATGCACAGTTGATGTAAACACACAACCAGAAAAGAATAAAAAAAAAACTGTGCACAAACAAATGGTTACACTGAAACCTGGGAGTGAGGATGTCAGCCAACTATGGGGCAGGAGAGCCGTACAGTAGGCTGACTCAGTAACAGAGGGTGAATTAGCCAAACTCTGCGACTAAGGATCATTAGTCCACTTGGGAACAGTGTTTGCAGTGTCGGAGTCTGGCGGTGTTCAGCTGTCTACTCTCCTCTTCTTCGCACTTTGGTTACAGCATAACATTGTTAAGCATCATCTGGGATTTTGGTCACCTGGACCTTCAGGATGTTGGGCAGCTGGATCTGTAAAATTAAAATAGTTTGCTCTACAGCAAAGTCTGTCAGAATGAGTTTAAAATGACTTTTTTTGTATCACTCACAACAAATCCAACCATCCTGTCCTTAGGCGTCGGGAATAAATGAACTGGCTGTATCCATTGTTGTTCCTTGAAATATTTATCAAACTTGCAGAAACTTCACTTGCTGTTAGTTCTCAGAAAAGTTTTAACCTTGGCTTTAAATATGTTTGCAGTGGAGGTGAGTAAACACAGCAAAGAAGGCCTTCATTCATATTTTGGCAGCTCACAACTTGATTTAGCTTTTCTGAATGTCCATATAAATGGTAAACCAGGCTACTGGAGCTAATGTGACAGTGAGGTTGGGTTATTGTTTCATCATGAATGACCTTCTGTACCTGATGTCTGCGTGGTTGTTTTTGTTCCCACACAAAGGTACAGATACTGTGTTCAGAACTTCCCAAAGGGGAAAACGCATCAGTCCACTTTAATTTCACTAAACAGTGTTGTTTGAAAACTCCCTAAGAACTTAATCTTACCCTTAATACAAATTGAATATACAACAAAATGGTTTGAGCTGCTTTCGTACCCACTGATACTCTGATTTAAGCTGAAATAAGACGATTCTGCAGCAATCAGTGGAAACTTCACACAGACCTCAGCGAGTTCACTCAGTGAGTGAAGTTTCTCTGTGCTGAGCTGTAGAACAAAGCTACTGTAAAATAAGATGTGGGTGACTCGTAAACCGCGCAAGCTCCACTGTCCATGTTATTCTGTGCTTTGTATAAGTATGTGTTTATGTGTGCTGGTATGTGTGTGATGTGTTTAATCCACAGTTTAATCCTTGGCTTTGGCTGGCAGCACTCTGGAGCTTGAGGAAGCCAAAGAGCGCAGGGCCAGTGTGTCACCATGCTGTGTGCACGTGTGTGTGTGTGTGTGTGTGTGCACGTGTGTGTGTGTGTGTGCATGTGTGTGCACGTGTGTGTGTGTGAGAGAGAGAACAAAAAAAGAGGAAGACATTCTGCAACCTGTAGCGCTGTAGTTTAAAATGTCAAACTCAATGGAGCATAATAGAACAGCCTCAGTAACTTTCCTATCATTCTTGGCCTTTCATCGCTTTGCCTTTTTGTCCAACCCTTCAGGCTTGCCAGTTACAAATGACATTTTTTCTTCATTTTGTAGAAATTCACTGCTTTGAAGATTTCCTACCATCTTCAGTAATTCTTTGTACAATAAAGAGTTTTCATGTATATTTCACATTGTGCTTATTGCACTACCATTACTTTCACTACTCCTTATCACAAGTAGCACAATCGATTGACTAGCAAATGTTTGATGCTGTAACTCAGAGAACTTAAAGGCACAAGAAAAGTAATGAAATTAATATATCAACAATTATAAATAAGTAGTGTTGTCAGTTTCATTCCACTGTGCTGTTTCACAGTGAAGTGTCATATTTATGGTGAGGACCATTTCAAATCAGGAGATGACACACACACATGACGTATGAAGAGATGGATCCAGACAAAAGAGACTGATGGAGAAAAGGGGAGCGCCATCCCCCCTTTCTTTCATCGTAGAACAGTGAGCTCACTGGACAATGGATGAGCTAATGGTCCTAGTGAGGAATTGAGCTCCGTTCTGCGAGTGCATCGCTATGTTTCACAGAGGCGTTGCTGCAGGAATTACCCCACATCCCATTGTTATCATTGACATCTGTCAGACAGATCAGGCTAACATGGACACACCAGGGAGGGGCAAGGAGAGGCAGAAGGATCTCAGCCTTTATTAACAACATGTTGTGCTACCTTGGACCATTTCTTTAGCCCAAACCTGTAAGCGATGTGTTTACTGCCACGTTACAGGCCAACAGATTTGTTCTGTACCGTCTCGGATGTTGTTGTCTGTTCTTCCACGAAGCAGCGTGTCGCTACATGACTTCTGGTTGTGAATCCCAGTTCTTGCTTGTGTTCTTCTGTTGTGCGTGTTTGTACTTTTTTTTGTGAACTTCCGAGCCCTGAGCAACTCTTAAAAACAAATTCCAGTCAGTCATGTTGTTTTGAAATCAAGCATGCAAAAAAAATCTAAGCTCACCAAACATCACAATACATATGCTACATAAATCTAAAGAAAAACTGTCTAAATATTTTTTCAGTAGTTGGTGCATTAGACTGATATCTGCAGTTTGCTAAGTCGGCCTGTGTGGTAGAAGAGTTTCTTAAACCAAGTTGTTAATTGTTGGCGACCCCCCCTCCTCACCACTACTTCAGGTTATGACATTTTCATTAACTGTCGTACAGTTTTGCAGTTTGGTAAAACTGATGGCGGTGGGTTATTATAATAATTATTTACTAAACTAGAGTGCAATTACAGGCAGAGATGAGCTGAGGTCGGGTCTTGTCAGTGGCTCTCAGACTAAAACGGATTTCTACAATAGTTCAGAGCAGTTCAGCTTTATGCCTGGTGGACCACATGTGGCTCATCTGTTTTCCGACTGCCACAAAACGTATAGAAATGTATAAATAAATGATGTCTCATATCTATGGCTTGTGGCTGCAGACTTCTCTTAAACAACATCAGTGTTCTGAAACAAATGCATGATGTAGAGATTGATTATAGTGTCTCATATCCACTTAGAAGAAGAGTTGTGTATTTTCTAACCTGACAGGCTTTTCATGGATTGGCCGCAGGATTAGAGTGAAAGAGACATTAGGATGAAAACAGCCGCCTTTTTAGTCTTGAGACGTTTTATGTGTAAAGTGCGATGGTGACAGCCTCCTGTTCAGAGTTTAAAGTATTAGAATGGGAGCGGGATGGAGACACGCAAGACATATACCCACATCAGCCCACTCAGGTCAATATCCAAGCTATTTTAACAAGGCCAGCTGTCTGTTACAATACTAGTCCAACTAGTCGTAATAGCCACCCTTTGTCAGATTCCTCCAGCATGTGTCAGAGTATACCAGCCAACAGAGATCACTCAGTTAGAAGGCTGAAAATTGACAAGTCAGTCTAGATAGGAGAAGTGTAGTTGGCAGTTGTTGCTGTGATTCAAGAGCAAAGCCAATAAAAACGTGTGGATTGCAAACAGATGTATATCAACCTGATTTTAAATGGAAATATTAAATAAATATTAACATGTTGGTCGCAAAAATCAGTCCTGCTTAGCACAGTCGCATGTCACAAGACTCCTACACATCCATTTGATGAATATAAATCTGTAAAAACTTCATGTGGTGCATGCCTGTTTTCTTTATCATAAGCACCTTTTTCAGGTCTTACACTCGACACACTGCCAACATTTCTGTCAGTCTTATTATTTAACCTTTAAGCAGCTTCGTGACAGTTTATGAAATCAAGAACAAGCTTAAGTAAATGATAGTTTTCTTTTTAAAGCTAGAAGATGGCGCTTAAATGGGAGCATTAATTTTAATTGGGACGTGAATTCACTTTTCCAGTCTTACAGGGATTCTCACTAGTGGTTTTTTATTTCTTTGCAATCTGTTAAACCGTTGCAAACAGCAGGTGGTTTATCATATAAATCTTGTATTGCATCCATCAGAGCAACTGCGACAACCTAAGTGAAACTATATTGCAGCATTTTTAAAGGACTGGCAAAAGTAAGAGGAGTGAGGTACTCTACCTCTCCTTGAGTGTTTACGAGAGACAAAGTGAAGTCTGAGCACTACTATATAGTGGACCCTCTCTTCTGGGTTACGGTTGTGATAGAAAAGAGGAGATGGGAGAGGATGAGTGAAGGAGTATAGAGAAACAAGATAGGGGAGAATAGCATGTGTGCCCTGAGTCAATTGAAAAGCTGTCAGGGTGCAGGTGCCTACAAGCTACAAGCTGGAGATAAGAGCCAACCTTTTCTCTCTAGCTGTTTTTCCTCTTCACCTGTCCTCCTCTCTCTCTTTCTTATTATCATTTTTCCCACCACCACACCAGGTATTAATCACACCAGTAGCAGTAAAGCAGTCTGAGTAATTCGGACCCTCCACCGTGTCAAATGCAAATCCCCTCCTCAGCAGATAACCTGTTTACCTCACATCCTATTGTTGCTTCACAGGTTGTCGTCATAGTAGGATTTGTCCAACGGTTAGCACATTTTGGTGCTCTCAAACTGTCTGTTTTACAGCTAATGGACTTTAGTTTTTAAAGCTTAGACTTAGACTGTAACGGAAAACCCCTCGGCTGTTATATTTCCTCCTTTTTAAAAAAACAAACAAAACAGCTGTGCAGGGAGCTACCGTTGCATCAGCCGTCCGTTGGTGGGCTCGTTTTGAAGCTGATAGTTTAGCCTTTTCACCGTCATCATCTTGGTTTCTTGAAAGTCGACATGGCATTGGGCTTTGGGCTGACTGAGAAAGTGCAGGACCGCATACTCATGCTGTATGTTACCAATTTGTCTATCACAAGGTTGCAGTGCCCTAAATCACACCCTACTCTTTCTTTTTCTATTCATAAGTTTGAAAAGGAATAAAAAACACTCTTTTCATTCTTTATAGAGTCAGTTGAAAAAGAGTTTTCACACGACTATCCAGTACACGCCATGATTTCTGTATGACTTTCTTTTTATAAAATTTTCGTCTGTACAGCATTGCATCAGTTCGCTGTTTGTGGATAACCGTTTGTCAGTGGTTCTCAAACGTTTTCCATCATGCGCCCACTTCACTGGATGAAATATTCCCTCGCCCCAAGTGAGGCGAGGTCCGGGGGCTCACCTTTGTGACAAAGCAACACGATGGCGCTATGCACTGTACATAAAAGATGGAGAATTTTGCTAGTTGTTACCTGCTAGTGTATGCTAAGTTCCCTCCTTCCTGAGAATTAACCCGATCAACATTTGACTCTCCTCCCGGGTTGTTTGCGCCCCCGTGTCATGACCCCAAGCGTGAGGCCCAAGTCATGTGCAGTTTCTTAAATATGTAGCTCATTTTAAAGCAAATAGGTGAACTCAAACAAGCATTTAAACTCAGCTTGTGTAACAACACAGTGTGATCATTGTGCTGTTGCATGACCAAGTTTGGGAAAGCTGTGGCTCACGGACAGGTGGCTTCACATTTGACTCTGGAATACCTTGGTGTACAGGGGAGTTCATGGTCAACAACAATCAAGAACTACAAGCTCAAAACATCACCCCTCCACCATTCTAACAGCTGGTACTGTATAAGGTGTTTGTGCTGAGATGTTTGGTTTCTCTAAATGTTGTGCATTACGGCCAGATTTAGTCCACTTTGGTCCAAACGATATTGTTCCAGATGAAGTCTGGCTGTGCTGCCGTGTTCTTTGGAGAGAGAAAAGGCTTCTCCTGGCAACCCTTCAAAGCAAGCTACACTCAGTCTAATTCTACCTTCATGAAGTTTGACATTTACCATGCTGAGGCCTGTAGAGTGGGACATGTACTGTAGCAGTAAGGGTGAACTTAGTTTGTCACAGGGCTGCACAGAGTGCTCTGAAAACTTTTTTCACATGACTGTATATCCATACATTTTATGGCTCTGCAAGTGAGTGGATTAGTGCTTCATTTAGTTGCTTTTTCTGTTGAAAGTGGCTGCTAGTAAAATTAGCAATGAGACCTATTGGATCATATTAGTAAATTCAGTATTGACAGCTTATTATCATAGTTTAACGTTATTTATTTCTAACATCACATAACATACTACAGCTATAATAAGAAAGTAATTATAGTATAGTATAGAAACGTTTGTTTGCATTGAGCTGTTGCATCAGATTTTGAATTTATCCTTTATTTGAAGGTTGCTATAGCTCAGGAGGTAGAGCAAGTCATCTACAGGTTTGGTGGTTTGATCCCTGGATGCTCCAGTCTGCATGCCAAACTGTCCTTGGGCAAAATACTGAACCCCAAGTTGCTCTCTGGTTCATTCATCCGAGTGGGAATGTGTATGAATGTTAGATAGAAAGCACTTAAGTATAGAAAAATATGAATGGATGAATGAGGTATGTTGTATAAAGTGTTTTGAATGTGCAGATAAAGTAGTGAAACACTATATAATTTACATTTAGAAAACAAATAGAAAACCCAACCGAAGGTCAAGTCTGAGTAAATAAACTTATGTATGTTCGGATTTCTTTCTCTCTGCATTAAATATGATTAGCACTTTAGCACACACTTAATAGCAAGCCAGATTTTTTTCATTACCACCCATGTCTCTGGTGTGTCTGCACATATGTAATGTACTGCACTAAGTCCAGCAGTACATCACAGTATTTGATTCCCTCCATTTTTCCTCCTCGGATGCTTATTTGTATGAGATGTTAACACGATTTTCTAATTACTTGCCTGAAACGCATTAGAGATACCAATGCTTTGTAGTTGACAGGATAGAAATAAAATGGTGCACAGGACAAACAATGCTTCATATGTATAGCCAAAGCCATTAAGGAAAACACAAAAACATCACTCTTAACTCTGAGAGAAGCATGGTTTCGAGGCGATAAAAGCATCTTCCTTATCAGTCTCGTAGCTTTCCCAGAGGCTTTTGTAGTTGCTGGTGTGTTTTGTGTCTCTTCCGTTTTCCAATTTCTCCCCTTTCATTTCTCTCCCTCTCTTTGTCTTGGTAAGCTGCGTGGTCCAGAAGTCTGAGGCCTCTGTGTTCTGCCCGCCTCCGCCTTCGCTGCCGGAGATTAAAAATAATGGGCAGCACCATTAATTAAGCGACTAATCTTGCTGTTTATGTTTTGTCATATTTACTGCTCACAGATGCGTGGAGTACTCCCCCAAAAAATCGCTGCTTCCACACACATTAGAGTGCTTTTGCAGCGTGCACGCAAACATTAACAACAACAAACCCATACATGGCTCAGCAGGCTGTCAGAGATGCCACTTTACCTCATTCCAGCGAAATAAAAAAAAAAAAAAACCCGAAGCCCCACTCCCCTCCCCTCTTCTTATTTATTTATTTCCGTAAGCGGCTCAGTTAATATTGTTGATTTAAGACCTCACCTTCAATTTGGTGTAGCATGTGGACAGAGCTTTAGCTTTTGCTGCAGCTGAACCAATTTTCTGCTTCAAGCGCCTTTAATAAACCACGTAGCACTATCAGGAGGCTTTGGCTTCCCTGATGAAGGCCATTTATTTCAAATTAAAGGAGAGTTCCTTATCTTTGGCGGCCTCAAACAGAGCAGGAGATAAAGATGGCATGCTTTGGTGTCGTACCGCTATGTTGTTAATAGTGGGACCAAAAAAGGAGGGGGGGGGGGTGAGGGGGTGGGAAAGTAAGAAAGGAGACAGAGTTGGAGAGAAGACGAAAAGTGGAAGAAGAACGATTAAACAGGAGAGATAAACCATTGGAGGTTGTTTGGCGGAGCTGAGTAATCTGATAGGCTGTCATCTTCTTAAAATGGGCTTCTAAAGGAAAGCCAGTTGATGCTTCCATCGTTTTATCTCACGTCCTCTGTTTTTCTCTCCATCTCTGTTCGTTTTCCTCTTTAACCTCGATCACCCTTGCGCAGATAAAACTCAATCATTGCATCCATGATATTTTTCCTGACGATAGTGCTCGTGTGTGGATATGGATATGCTGTAATTGAAACGATGGGGTCAGCTCTTCTTCATGAGGCAAAGTCAAAAAGAGCCTTTAATTTGGCTTTCAATTAAATCTGGTGTTAAATGCTCCTCGTAGAGAAAGTGTGCAGGGACACAGCGTGGAGATCGACGCGCTGGCATCTAGTGGAGTGTGTGTGTGCGCACAGAGGTAGTACAGAGGTACTACAAAGTGTGTGTGTGTGTGTGTGTGTGTGTGTGTGTACATGTGTACACGTGCCTGTCTATACCTGCGTAGGCGTACATAACTTGCCTGTATCTGCTTCAGTCAGTCAGAATCCATTACTGCGAGGCATCCAGGCAACAAGCCTGTCGTAGTTAACAATCACACAGATAGACAGACAAAGACAAATTATAATACAGCCCACATATCAAATTAAGCATGGCTAATTCAATCTCTCAAAGCACACTTTTCTGCTGTATTTGATCAGAATGATCCTACCCACTCAATTAAGTGTGATTTAGAGCTAATTGTATGATTTGCAATGAAGCACGTACCATACACCGAATAGGTTGTTAAAGAGGTTGGCGCGAGTCTAGGTGTGAATTGTTTTTATCATGTCTTGTTTATTTCGTTGCTTTATTCTCACGTTTTTTTTTCTTTTCTTTTAAGAGTTTTTTGTTCTGGTCTAATATGTTTTAAAAAGACAAAGCAGCAAAACAAGTTTTCAAAATTAAATGCTATAATTTGCTGTTTGATATTGTTACATGTATAGACAAAAAAAATCTTCTTTATTATAGGAAATCGGTAAGGCATCTGAGGCCTTAATAGAGCTCCTAAGGTGAAAAACTGTAGGGAGTCAGGAGAAGTACTTTTAAGTGGCCTAAGAGCTTGTAAAGCAGCGGAGAAAATGTTGGAAAATGTAGTGCTGCCAGATCCCTGGAAATGCGTTCCACTGCTTTTTCTCTCCTCTAAGTGAGGAAATATAATATTTTCAATTTACATAGTTCAGTTATTTCTCATCCTTTAAGTGTGCGTCATGCAAGAGAGCCAATTTATAAAAAAATAAAATAAAATAAGCTGCCATATTGATGTTAAAGTAGTGTTGATTGATTCACGTCAGGTTATGAACTGAGTTGAGCAGTAAAGTGAGTCACTTAAAAGCCTCTAACGCAGCAGAGATGCGGATGAAGCTGGACAGATGGTTAACTCTGTGCAGTCTGCCATTTCATTCTGTGGCCAAAGTTGACTAATGTTCAAGATTGGATCAAAAATGTTCAGGGAATCGTCTGACAAAAATGAAGATGCTTCCCTGACTGAACTCTCCTTCAAGATCATTTTCTCATGCATGTCCAGACAGCTTTCAGTGCAGCCACTATTATTAGATGGCTCAGTGGAAGTCCTGTTCTCTGCTCCATATCCAGAGGAAATGTAAAGAAGAGCCTGACAGTAAGACCATATGAAAGCCCTCTAATTGCTTGTGTGATCTCTCTATGGATGGAAATTTGCGACAGAGCAAGAGTCCCCACTGCTGCACTGTTTCATTTCTCCAATTGCCAAATATGTCAGTGTTGAGATCATTTGTATTTCTGCTGTTATACCATCATTGCAGGAGGTCAGGGAAGTGAGCAGGACTCTAATGAGATTGACCACAAACCCTGAATGATCTAACCTTTCATTATTTGACTGTCATGTAGTCTCTCTGGGTTTTCTCCTGCGCTTCAGAAACTGGGAACAATCCTAAAAGTCCTCCTCCCCTCTCCCCACAGCTCTTCATCGTGGAAGATGTCTTTAGGGATGTCAGGATGCTTTGTAAACAGCCTTTGTCTTTACTGGGGTTTGGTTAAGGAAATGGTTCTTGCTAATAAAAGTCTGTTTGGTTTGATTAGAATTGTGTGGTTAAAGGACAAAATTAGTCTGAATTCCCAAAACACATTTTTAGTCAAAACTCAAGAACTCACACACTAATTATGACAAAACTTTGCACAAAAACATAATGTTCTGCAGCAGTGGCTGTGTTGTGGCCAGTATTTAAAACTAGAACTGGGGAACAGAGGGGAGACGGTGACCCCATGACCCTCGGTGGCCGCCCAGTGAATCCTGTGGTCCAGGTGACCTGATGAAGTGACATCAGGTAGCGACTCCGATCAGCTCTAGTTTGTCTGTTTCTACCAGCACCTGCTTGTTGCTCTACTTTGTTTACCAGCCTGTGTCTGTCTGTCATTCTGAGTTAGAGATCAGCAGGTTTTCTTCTCTTGGATACTTGTTTGTAAACTTTCACATGCAGTTAATGTATAATTTTACAATTTGAATGCCTTTTCTTTCAGCCTTTTCCCCCCTCTGAATCAAAAATGTTAAGATGTCATTTTTCTCCCCAAATATGACCCAGCTGTTTCTTATTTTCCTCCTTCTGATGTGCTGACTTCATGTGACACTGACTGGTGGCATCGACTGATCAGAGCTAAATTGATGAATGAAACTTTGGTCTACAGTCGTTGCGAGACTCAGAATCAATGGTGTGATTTTTCTGTGAGCCTGAAGTTGGATGACGTCACTTTTTTCACCCCATCTCTCTCGTTTGTTCTCTTCTGCAGGGCTCGCAACACAGCGGCAGTGTGTCCTGGCCTGCAGGCTCAGATTTTATCCTGTTACAGGGACAACAAAGACCAGACCTTAAAGTGTTCTGACCTCGCCAAAGAATACATGAAGTGTATCAATGCTGCCAAAAAGGTGAGAGCTTTCAACAAATCTGGAAAGGATACAATCGCAAGTAGCAGGGATGATTGTGGAACGTTTGGGCCAGAAGAATCTGGTCTGAATGGAGGATTTGGAGGCTCAATATGATGTAAAAGCAATAAATTCTTTTTTTCT
>VOQJ01016271.1:48888-71961 GCA_015052665.1 Apistogramma diplotaenia | reverse complement strand
ATATTTTTGAGTGGATTGAAGATAGATAGATAGATAGATAGATAGATAGATAGATAGATAGATAGATAGATAGATAGATAGATAGATAGATAGATAGATAGATAGATAGATAGATAGATAGATAGATAGATAGATAGATAGATAAAGCATGTGGACAGATAATTGTACTCTTTGAATGCATTCCTTGCTTTCTAGAATGGCTATACTTGCAATATAAAAAATTGTTTTGTAGATATACTTTTGATTTATAGATCTACCATCGGTGGATCTATAAGATATGGATAAAAGCATGGCTGAGGTGCATAAATTATACTTACTTTGCATTAATTCTGATATTTGCTGGATTCAGCATCTTGCTTTTGCAACTACTTTTACTTCAGGAAAAGAACATAAAAAGAAGTGTGTATATACAAAATATGGTATTCCTTCATTTTAGGATGAATCCAGAGGACAGTTCCAATTCTGCAGACTGAAAAAATTATAATCCTCTTTCACAAGAACTTCAAACAAGAACACAGTAAATGAATCTGCAACACCTCCAAGTTGCACATGCATTTCAGACTCAGATAACTGCAGCAACCAGTTATCTGCAGCCTATTTCAGACAACCAGGTGGCAGCATGTGTTTTTGCAACTTGTGACTTCCCATACCACCCACAATCAGCAGCGTCCTCCAGGACTTCAAACACCTCTTCTGTTCTCCAAACCCTCCGGTCCCTACTCTCTCAGGGGAACCAAGCACCTGGCCCGGGAGTTTCATATTCCTCTCAGCTGTGCCTCCACAGCATTGCACTAGCTTGATATGCTCGCATATTAAGTACTATATTGGCATTCTGTTTTTCCAATAGTTGTTATTTAACTTTCAAAGTAGGCCACCGCTGAAGGACAGAACACCTTTTCTGCCTACCAATTTCATCAGATGCAGGATGAAATGCTCCTTGTTTACAGTCTTTGTCTGAGCATGAGTCTGAGTGGGTCCAAACTTTCCAAACGAATGAAGACAAATATATATAAAAAATAAGTCTTCATGCACATGTATGTTTACGGCATCATCATGATACATTCTAGGCTTATTTTAACAGGCTTTACCCACTGTAATTAGGCAAACAAAACATAAGCAGTATCCCACTTTCACCTGCTCTCCCTTAAATAATCGCAGCAGCTTACTCTTGTACACTGTCTCCCAGCCTCATTCATTCTGTCCATCCTCTTCCTCTGTTGTAGGTAGCTGTCGTCTTATCTGAGTCAGGAGCTCACAGAGTATTCCCATTGGCCATTCATGGGCCTCTGCCTGATGGGACTCCACAGATTTAAAAGGAGCCCACACTGACTTCATTTCCCAGGAGAACAAAGTGTATAGTGGAAGGTAGTGGATAAATTACATGTACCCCCATCCCTTTTGCTTACAGTCTACAGTAATGGCAGACCATCTGGTAGGTAGCCAGTAAGCTGGAATTCTTTTCAACTATATTTGCAGTCGGTATTTTAGAGCAATAATTTGCGACAGATGCACAAGTAAAAAATGCTGAATGAATGCAATTCATAAATTCAGACCACTTTTTAACCAAAAAACAATAATTTTACACTGAAACATAACCTCAAATAAATCATCTCAATGTCTGAATTCCATTTAGTAAACAGCAAAATAAATTTGGCCCATTTCACAATGTGATTCTAAACAAAATGCCCATAACCAAATGAGTACAATGGAACAGCTGATCACCGGGGGAAAATCAAAAACACACACACACACATGCGCCACTGGATTTCAATTGTCACTCCTCTAAATACAGTTGAAAAATGATTGGTTAAACACAAACACATACATGTATGGGTCCCTGTGTTTAATGCTGATTAATCTCTCTCCTGAGAATTTCCATTTAAAGAGAACACTGTGATTTCGCCGTGTATTGCTAGCTGCTTAAAGGGTGGGACAATCATAATATGACAAAACACACACACACACACTTAGAAGTCTGGGCAGGAATTCAACAGGAATACATGTTGGCTGCACATCTCATATTCTGGATAAAGTAATTGTCAGCAGTTAACTCTGAATTTACCATCTGTCTGCTGCAGTAAGCTGGACTGGAACTGACATAAAAGGCAGGCCTTTTTTCCAGTAACAGTCAAAGGAAAAGAAAACAGGAGCTGCATTTCTAATGTTCAATAGTTTATCAAAGTAATTATACATTCACAATAGCAATGAAAAAAAAATCCTCATCAAAAATATATTTTATGAGAGTTATAAATAATCTATAAAGACAGATCTGTCAACAGAATGCATCCTTTTCCACTAGGATTTGAAAACCGCATTATAACGACCCTCAAAATGGTCTGTATTTATCAGGCAACTCTTCTGGCCTTATTGACAACTAGGGGGATGACCAAGATGAGCACATTTAACTCGCGTGTGTTATCTATGAGTGGATCCAGTGGGGCTTGCATTATTTTCTGAACCAGTGAAAATCATGATGGGAGAATGACTGTTCTTTTCCATCTAATGTAATACTATCACCCTGTGTCCAAAACATGACTGCTCCCTCAGTCTTAACTTCTTCTGTCCATCACTTGAAACATCTGGATTCATTTTAGAAGGTCAGGGCTAGTGAAGCAGAAACTGTCAGTAGACGTTGTCTCGATGTATGTCATGAAATGGAGCAAAGAAATGCCACCCTCAGACAGATCAGGAAATAACATGTCTGTAGATAATATGGCCTGAGAAACCTTCTACAGAGATAAAGATGTGGATGGGTGCTATAGGAACATAGACACATAAAAAACGGATTATTTTTAGCTGAATAGAAAAGAACATTTTATCCACAGAATTTCAAGAAAAGGCAATATTATCAACATCCAAATCGAGGGGATAAAAAAAAAGCTGACAGTAGCTGACAATATCAAATCACATATTCAGACACAATTATTAAATGAAACTGAATCTGCATCTACACCCACAAATGGGTACAAAAATGTGACAAGCCCCTACTATGTTTCTGAACAAAGGGCTCCTCTAGGTGAAGGAAGCTGTGCTTTCAAAGCCCCCTACAAAAATAACCATATTTTTATTATGAGTTCCTTTATTAGGTGTGTGCTTTTGGGTCCTGGCTCATTTCTTCAGGGGCAAACAAAAGTAAGCTAAGCATTAGTTCCACAGTTCCTCCCACCCATCTCACCATGCCAATACTTGCCTCTTAACTCCCTCTTCTTCCATACTTCCCTTTCTACCATCCCTCCTCCTGGATTAAAAGCTCTTAATTTTCACTAATTACACAAACTCATTTCTTTTTCTTCATGTCTCGGCATTTCTCCCTGTTTTTTCTCCATGGGGCTCATAAACACATTTTGAAACAGGGTTTAATAAGACTGCCTTGCGAGGGTTTAGGGCCCTTAATGGACACAGGGCTTGTTTGATAAGTCTCCACTTCATCACACACTTTATTAATTAAAGTTTATATTACATTAGAAACAAAGTTAAAGCCATTTGCTCCTCAATAATGGTTTCATGTAGCTGCATATCTATGGCCAATTAATTGGAGTCTTGACTCCCTATTTGCATTTTGCCCTTGTTTGACAAAAGTGTGTTGGGATTAACTTCAGGCAATATATTGCGAGCAGAAGCAATACTGTGCTTGGAATCCAGAAAATCAGAAGCTTTACTGCATAAGTGATTTCAATTCAATTCAGTTCAATTCAGCTATATTTATATAGCACCAAATCACAACAGTGGCCTAAAGGAGCTTTATATTATAAGGTAAAGACTTCACAATATTACAGAGAAAACCCCAACAGAATTCTGACTGGCTGCATCACCACCTGGTATGGGAGTTGTAGTGCTCTGGATCGCAAAGCTCTACGGAGGGTGGTCAGATCAGCCTATGTATTACCAGGTATGAACTGCCAGCCATCCAAGACCTCTACAGTCAGCGCTGTAGGAGGAAGGCCCAACGGATCTTCTCTGATCCCAGTTACCACATCCACACTCTTGACACTCTATGCTGTCAGGCAAGCGGTACAGGTACAGGACTTTCTACCCACCAGCCACTGGGCTACTGAGCTGCTGAAATAATACTGGACATTTGTACATAATAGTTTATAGTTTATATATACATTGCATTGCAGGTAGCGATGTCAGTTTTATCAGAGTTTTGAAGCAGGGAATTAGAGGTCATCCCTGTAACTAACTGGTGTGTGTCATCTGGATTCCTTGATAGATAAAGCTGGGTATCATCTGCATAGCAATGAAAATGCAATCTGGCTATGCCTTCTAATAATACCAAATAAATGCATTTATAATGTAAATAGAATTGGTCCTGCCATGGAATCCTGTGGAACTCCATAATTAACCTTAGTGTGAAGACTCCTCATTTATGGGAACTGTAAGTCTATTAGATAGATATGATTCAAACTACTGCAGCAGCGTACCTTTAATACCTACAGCACATTCTACTCTCTGCAATAAAATATTACAGTTAACAGTATTGAACAGTGCCGTGAGGTCCAGCAGGACACTGTCAGAGTCCACAAGAAGATCATTTGTGACCTTCACAAATGTTGTTTCCGTACTGTGATGAATTCTGAATCCTGACTGAAACTTTTCAAATAAACCCTTCCTCTGTACATGATCAGTTAATTGTTTCACAGCCGCTCTTTCAAGACTTTTTGAGATAAAAGGAAGATTGGAGATTGGTCTCAAATTAGCTAAGATAGCTGGGTCAAGTGATGGCTTTCTAAGTAATAGTTTAATTACTGCCACCTTAAAGGCCTGTGGTACAGACAGTTCAATCATATTTAAGATTTAAGTATTAATTAATGGTAAAACTTTGAACAGTCTGGTAGGAAGGACGTCAACAGACACGTTGATGTTTGGAGGAAGTAACAAGATTAACAAAGAAAGATCAACTGAAGGAGTCTCAATAAATATCAATGGTATTTAAAGTAGCTGTATGCAACCATACATCTGCGAGATGGCTATGATCATTTTTCTCTATTTTTTTGTGAACAAATTCACAAAGTCATTACTAGTTAAGGTTACAGGAATACTCAGATGAACAGAGCTCTGACTCAGTCAGCCTGGCTACAGTGCTGAAAAGAAACCTCGGGCTTCTTTTCTTCAATCAGTGATGAATAGTAAGATGTCCAAGCTTTACATAGGCCTTCTTTTTTTTTTATTAAAGAGCAACCCTGTAACAGCTGGAATGGACTCCAACCACACATGACCCTGAAAATGATAGGTGGAAGAAAATAGATGACGCAACAAGCTCTTTTTTTTTTCATTTATTATAAGCTACTGAACAATGTGTTAAAGAGATCCAAGGACAGATATACTATAGTTTCTGAGCTGGAGTTACTGAATAGTTTGTATAGATGTTTTGCAAGAAAAAGCTTTGCTATATTAAGTATGAGAAGTAAACTGACACCTTGTGACTTTCACTGAAGCGCTGCATGAATGGACACTGACCTGCACATCCGACCACACTGTGTGTATGTTTGCACAGAGAAGTAGGATGATGCACGAGGCAATGCACAGGAGACAGCGGGAGAGCAGAGTGGTGTGGCCTGTCAGACATAATGAGTAAGCAATGATACACACAGTAATTGTGGCCCACTCCAGGGACACCCCCACCCCCCACCCCCCACCCCCGGTCTGTGTGCAACTGAGGGTAGTGGTGTTTGTGTTTGCAGGAATGTGTGCACAGCCCAGACACATGCAGAAAGCAATACGTTAAAAAGAAGAGAGGGGACACTAAGGGCAGCTACACAGAGTGAGACTGAAGAGAACAAAGAGGTCTGAAAAGTCTGTGTTTAATGTTGTTAGAATAATATAGTTTATGGTACGCTTGGCAACACAATGCCAGAGTCACAGCACCATCTAATTTTGGAACACAAAAATAATATATAGCAGCAAACATGTCTACATCTAGTATGTGATAACAAAGTAAGTGATGGTTGAAGACTCAAAAACAAAAATTATTGGTGTCTGTGTGTGATTCAAATAGCATTTTTGTCCATCCATCCATTCTCTTCCACTTATCCTGTTCAGGGTCGCTGCGGGGCTGGAGCCTATCCCAGCTGACATAGGGCGAGAGGCAGGGTACACCCTGTACAGGTCGCCAGCCTGTCTCAGGGCTAACACAGAGAGACAGACAACCATTCACACTCACATTCACACCTATGGGCAATTCAGAGTGACCAATTAACCTAACCCCAGTCAGTAAATGTCTTTGGACTGTGGGAGGAAACCGGTGGAATCAACCCCAGACCTTCTATCTGTGAGGCAGCAGTGCTAACCGCCATGCCCCTATGCTGCCGTGCTGTTTTAAAATAAAATAGATTTTTTTTTGTATAGGGCATCTCATTTTTAGCTTTTAGCAACAAGTTTGTTTTAAAACTGACCCGGGTCTAGTCAAACCATTACTGTAGCTGATCCTTTAATGTATTACTTCAGACATACAGTAACTGAGTTAAAGTTACTTGGTCGGTTATAAAATAATAATTCAAAAATAATCTATTTAAGTTGAAAAGTAAGTGAAAATAAATGTCTTAATTTCCTAAAGTGGCCAATTAAAATGCTTTGAAAATACTTTAGAAGTATTCTGTCCAATATGTCAAACTGTTTCATTTTATTTTTAATTAACAACTACAATTTACAAGAAAATGATGCAGTATGCATCTTTAAAGTGAGAAAAAGCCTTAATGTTCATAGTTCAGTAGTGGGGACCACAGGGCCAGAGTAGTATAGCAACATCCAACAATAAATATTAATGAGGAAAAGGGGGTATTAACTGGATTTAAAACTCTTTGGATAAGGAGACAATGAGATTAGTCTGTCCATCAACAAATACATACTGCCATCTACCATCCCCAACACGCTTGTCTTTCATGAGTTACAAAGCCATATGTAGATGAGATTTGTGGTGTTGGCAAGCAGCGGTCATCTCCTTGTGAACATTGGGCTCTGTCACTGACCAGTTCTTGTGCATGACGCCTGTTACTGCAGATTAAAGGAGTGCAGCACCAGCCCTGGGGGAAGGGAGGTCATATCGCCATTTACCCCGTGTCAGGGAACAAATGCAGGGCCAAGGCGATGCTGAAATATCCCCTTATTGTGTGTCTGTCTACCATTGTGTGCTTGACAAATGAAGTGTATATTGTTACGGGGGGGGCGAAATGGAGAGAATTGCGCAATGGTAGCAGGTGCACCAGGACAGCTAATATTTGCACAGCAGCTTCTGAGGCAAACAAGCAACTCCCCCTGAAGAAAAGGGGCAACTGTGTCCTCATAAATGGCTCTGTTACAGGCACATAAATCCAGGGCTGACTCCAGCAACCTATCCTTTTCTCCATTCTTATCCCTCTTCTTCTGTCCACAAATCCCCTCAGAGCAGGACAATTGCCAAGATGCATCTTGGTAGCATGTGACATTGCAGAGGTCAAGCTGAAACTTTTGAGCGTTGTGTGTCTATGCCTGGGCTCTACCCACCTGCAGTGTGTCAGAGACGTACACTGCCACACTTCATTCTCCATTAGAAGAGGGTTTTTTTTTTCTTGTCAATGGTCAATTTTAACTTTGAATATAAATAGCTTTTTAAAACTTTGACAAAAATATATGAGACCAACACAATATATGAAATATATGAATGCATAAGGTAACAAATAAGATAAGCACAATGTGATACGATGTAAGGAGGCCCACAAAAGGTGAGGGTCATCTTATGTACTGTGAATAGGCCTTTATCATGTTTTCTTTACTCTTACCTCTCTTTTTATGATTATGATTAGGTGTAAGAAATGAAAGCCTAACCCATTTAGATGGAAAATCTATGGCAGCCGTTCTGGCTATGTTGGGATATTAATAAGATGACAATGCAGATTCATCAATGCAACCAGACTGTTGTTCCATTGCTGCCTGTTCTCAGTAAATAGACCTTACACCAGCAAATCTGGAATCTCTTAGTTTCAATGAAATTCTCTACTGTGAACATGTATAAAATATAGTTGGACAATCTACTTTAATGAGCTGAAACAGCTACGAATCCAGACTGAGCAAAAAGAGTCAGTGGATTCAGCCGAAATGTCAGGCATAGCTATATCAAACAGAGCCAGTTCAATATCTGGAAGCATGCCAAATTCACAAGTAGAAGAAACAACATAACAGTATTCACCAAACAAAAAAACAAACAAAACATTGCAGCTGTATGTAAAATACGTCAACACTGACTCAGCACGTAAAATATAAATGCATTTAAGACTATAGACAATAAAATATATAAAGACTACAGTATTTATTTTGGCATGCCAAACTTTTGGGTCTATCAAGAAACTATCCTGGCTGACCCTGGAAAAAAAAAACATACTTAATCACTAATGTGTTGAGGCTTAAATGTTGTAAAATCATCACTCTGATAATTCTTACTCCTTCAAACAAAGTGTTTTCAGAGAGGCTGCCACAGTTACCAATGTGTTCCAGCCCGCTGGGCCTCAACTGACACTTGAGCATTGGAGATTTATTTATTATTATAGAGATTATTATTATCATCACTATTTTTTTTTCACTGACCTCACATTATACAAGATTGCTCAGGGCAAAAAGGATGTTACCCCAGAAATTCCCCTGTGATTGTTTTGATTCTAGCAGATTCTGCTTTTGGTCCTGCATCATATAACTCTTTGTGACCAGTTTTACATGGGAGCAACCTCCAACTGGTTGACGAACACACGCTTTTCCAAAGTGACTTGAGGTTGCCAGGGAATCAGATACCGGTCTCTGGGGCTGTGTGACTGGACCTTTAGCGTTTGAGCCAGCAGTCACTTATTAGCCACTCTCCTCTCCTATTGCAATGGCCTATAACACTTTCTCTTAATCTGGGAAATGAAAAATAAGCCAGTCCTTGGTCTCTATCTCACTTTTTTCTCATCATCAGCACTGTGTCTGCACTGAAGAAGAAGCGTGATCTGCACGTACACTGTTCCGCTGTTCCATCTGTGCCACAAACTATGTGTTGTGGTGGGTGGATAGTGCTACGTTTATCTGGATCAGCCAGAGCTTGGCATTTTGATCTTGCCATGTATTGAGGAACCTTTGGCGGGTGCCCGGCGTGACAGGTAAACCCAACTACTAAATAACACTAGGTGAATTATATATAAACAGTTGATTTTAACATCTCCAGATTGCCTGTAAATGAGTGTGACCTTTCCTCCTGCCACTACATGAGACTGATGTGAATCCTGGTAAGACTAATCAAGGAATGAAGATGACTGGAACTGGAGGTCCCACTGGTTCGAGATGAGAAAATGGATAATAGAAATTCTGCTTCAAGAAACCTTAAATCCACAGCTGACAGAAAAATGGTAAAATACAGTTTCTTGCTGGCTACAAAGGTGAACATTTAAATCAATAACACATGGGCATCTCTTAAGACTTGGCTGGGGCCAAGAAAAATCCATGGGAAACAGGGACTGGTAAGGTGAGGGGTACCAGCTTAGTCAATAAAATAAGCCCCTGCCCCAAAGGCAACAAGCTGACTCCAGCTGTGAGACAAAACCGGAGGCCAGTGTTTAACTTCCATGCTGTCAGCCAATGGCTCTCCCAGGGCTCCCCTACCACTTGCCACTCAGTGCGACATTCACCTCTTCCGCACCGCACACCTCCGCCCCCTTGATGAAAAGGCAATCAGTTAGCTGGACCTGTCTGCACGGTAGCCTGAGGCGAGACTAAAAATTCTGCAGTCAAGAAGAGTTTTCTACGCAAGATGGCATTGGAGGTAAGAAACTGGAGTCTGGTTTCAAAGAAGGCATTGCTTCTACTCCAGCTACAACAACTCCCACCAGTGCTTCTCATACAACACCACAGAAATGACTCTTTTAAATTCCATCCATCCACCCATCCATGCTTTTAAATTAGCACCCAAAATATCTACCCACAAAATTACAAATGTGCAAGTTAATGTGAGCTACTGGGATGCTACATGTGCTACTGGAAAAGCTGAATATATCCAATGCAAAGGTTGCAACAGATTGTCAGATGTTACCAGCCTCACTTTTATCTTATCCAAAAAGAACAAGCATATATAATACAACAGACCCATGAAATAAAATCATCACATCACTATTATTACATGTAAAAGTAAGTACTAAAGAGTGGAAAGAGTTTTTGAAAGACTGCTCATTTTGATCTCAGGCTCAAAACAGTCTCAGATGAAAAAGCTTTGGTATAGGCTTTTCTTCTGGAACTTTTTATTTCCTTACCATTACCAGTGAGCTGCTAGTTATTCTGTTATTCCGTTGCCAAACAGAAATAGTTGGAGGTCATTAAGTGACGTTTTGCAAACACAGACCTCAAGCAACAAACACTCACATTTACTCTATTGAGCAGAAACCCTGCCTATTATGATGGTGCTGCTAATGTCTGAGAAAAAAAAAAACAAACATGTGGAAAATAAAGTAGCACACAATCTCTACACAAAACAAGCACAGGGAAGCAAGAGATGAGGACATGGTAATGACCTGGGCCGACCACAAATGGCCACTGCACTTCATGAATGTTTATGCATAAAAAAATGAGGCCATTGTTGATGTTTGTTGATGTTGTCCTCTGTCAGTGACGGTGCATCATTGTATCGGAATCAAGGATCCACAATTTTCCAAAATTAAAGTGGTTCATATTGGTATCCCCCAACCAGTGGTACATATAATTAGAAAATAAGCCATCATAAAATGGGATTTTGTTTTTCAAGTTGTTAATGGTGAACATTATGACTAGGACTTGCAACACTAACATGTTCATTTACAGTATGTGTTACTGAAAACAACTGATGCTTTCTTCTAAAATTATTAAAAGCGCTTTGATTTTAAACTGCATTTTGTACTGTCGACATGAGATTTAAAAAAAAAAGGACTCAGTATACTATTCACGCTGGATATCGGGAAAAGAGAGGAGACTATCCCGGATTCTGCCACCTGCCACATCCTGCCATCATCCTCCATTGCAGTCAGCTGTGAGCTCCACAGCTGACTGCAAGTGTCAGCAGCATATAGTCTGGCTCTCACCTCTGTGCACCCGGGGTTGGAGATGTGATGAGGAGAGAGCGAAATATGGAGTGGAATTTAATTCAAATTTGATTTGGACTTACAGTAGTGTTCTAACTCACTGGCAAAAATAATACTGCTCATAACAATCTTTTTTTGTTCGGATCAGACTTCCCATGCAGGCACATGCATTCTCCTGACAACTCTCTTGGTATAAATTCCAACTTATGTATGGGAGGAGGTATACAGCGCTTATACTTGAGACCCCTGCGCATAGCTGTGCCATTCTAGCAGTAACTTATATGCTATAAATTCCACAATAACGTAGTAAGCACCAAGTTAAAGAACCGTGCCACTGACTGCAGGATGATGAAGAGTGAGAGTAATTATTTAACCATCCTTTCTTCGCCTGAAAGTGACAAAAGACAAATCTACAGTTGCAAATTAACCCCAGAATAATGAATTAGCAATGGAGCCCTGAGGTCTTAATTGAATATTTGCTTGACTCATTTTGTTGACAATGACGGATGTGTGCAAAAAAGAAGGCCTCAGCAAACTCATAATTCATATTTCATCATCCCTACATCTGACTTCTGCTATACAGATTTATTGATTGGTAAATGATGAGTTTTCATTGTGCAGCAAAACTGAATGAAGTTTGACATGTTCCGGTGAGGTTTGATAAATTGGGGCTACCCAGACTTTAAAAAGATGAACGTGAGTGCTTCATCGGGGAATCTTCAAACGAAATAAAGGTAGCTTAAGAACCAAGAACAAGCTGCTCAAAAGTCTCGTTAAGAAGCATCCAGACATGCTCTAACAGTAATCTCTAGAAACACTAGGCTACTAATACACTTAGATTTTTAATTTTATTCAAAAAATATCATTACAGATCAGGAGTTATGTACTACATCAAATGCAAACTGAAAGAGAAATGGTTGTTCTGTATCACTGAGGACTAAAGCAGAACTAATGTGTAGCATTCTCATCTATCACTGACATACATCCATTTTTAGATATATGGGTGAATCATTCCTTTAAAAAAAGGCTTAAAAGTTAGGTTCTATACTGTATAAGCACTACTACCACAACTTTCACCAAAGTGTGTTTAAATCTATAACTGTGTTTATGGTACATTCTCCTTTTTGTGACAAATCTACTCAATGACAGAGGATCAACTTTTACAATAAGAATGCCAGTTAAAGCTGTTAAAAAGACATCTGGCAGTGACCTTGTTTTGGATGCTATTTCTGTGGGCAAGCAACACTAAGCATGTTACTAGAGTAAGACGATTTTGATGTGGGAGAAGTCGCTCAAGAAAATAAGTCAGATCGCAATGCTCGGAGCATTTTAAGGACATGTTGGATATGCACAATGCAGTGCTGATCACAGAGCACACTGGGGCAGATCTCTTTAAAATGCTGTTCTATGAACGTGACAGTGCTGCTCTCGGCATTCTTATTCATGGGATTAAAACAGCATAAGGTGGTGCTTGGATTTTCGCAATTTTTGTCCCAGTAAGGACTGCAGTTCTTAAGAGAGAGAGAGAGAGAAAAAAAAACTTCAATTCTACAAAGATGTTTCACAGAAGAAGAAAAAAAAGGTTTGAGGGCCTCAAACTCGGGGACTGCTTTACACCTGGGGATTGCAAGGCGGATGCAATTAACTACCTGGCTGGATAGAAATTCAGCAACAGTGTGGAAAACCACAGAACACAATTTTAAAATCTCTGACAGTTTTGGCAAAGCAGACAGATCTAGTTAGTGATATTTGATGAATACAGGAAAACACACTGAATACAAACTAAGATGGAGGGAAACAATTTTTGCATCGGGTTAACGCAATGAGAAAATGTATTTGCCTATAGAAGTGGTGTGAAGGTGAAGGTGAACTTGGCACATTAATAGTAATGGAATGGTAACCATGGGGTAGGGATTAATAAGTATCTGTATACTTCTTCCTACTCCTTTTCGGGCATTAAAATCATATGGATTTTGCTCGCACATATCACGGGGTATAAGTGTATGGGTTTAAATAGGTATATGTATGCGTGTGTGTATGTCTGTGTGTATGCACATATGACATGTTAATAATGTGTATGTATATGTATATGTAGATATATGTAGGTATGTATGTGTGTGTATGTATATGTATATATATATATTTTTTTTCTTTTATATTTATATATGTCCGAAATAAATAAAGACAAACAAACAAACAAACAAACTATTTATGTTAGGTGTTAATGTATGATACAGGGTGATGTATTTTTATGGAAGAGCGGCTATTGTAGAAAATGCTAATTAAACAAATCCGACTGTCCGATAATCCGAGTGAACAGAATATGCTAAAACAGGCGGGGAGACAAAAATCAACATTCACTTATGGTAAAATATGAGTAAAATGAAATGTATGCATTATCCAAAGAGGCTCAGCTAACCAAGCAGCTTCATCTAGCAAAAATGCATCATGTCATTATCAGTGACATTGATATTAGCCTGTGGATTGCTGTTGCCACCTAGTTCACTAAGTACATCTGCAAACATTTTAAGATTGTAAAAAATCTTTTCAGAATGAGTCATGAGCTTTAGAAATGTCAGGAAAATAAACAATTAACGATCTTGTGAAAATGGTAGAGAAATAGTCTTCTAGATTGAAAGCTCATTATTTCTGGATTAAATTGAATTACTTTCTATTTGGAAAGATAAAAAAAAGAACACACTGAGCAAATGCATACTCAACACTATAAACATTATACAACTGAAACTGTTAAAAAAAATGGGAGAATGCTGTGAAAATTCAGATTCCACCAGTATAACCTGATACGAGTTGGTTATAAATGACTGGATGACTAGAGCAGAGCCACACGTGTGGTCATAATGTAGATAAAAGACAATTTCATCAACAAATCCAAGTGAAGTAATGACAGACCGTGAATGAGTATTCTCCCACGCACTCCCCAATCAAAAGGGAGTGGTGGAAAGAATGTGGACTGGGGCCCAGGCTGAGTCTGTGAGAGCGTGCATGCAGGAGGTAAGGAGGGAAAAGGAATAAGTAATGTGTACTGTCCTCGGAGGCTGTGAAGCAGCCAAGCCCCACCACACCACCCCCAACCAACAGATGAAGGCAAAGACTGTCTACCTGGAGTTCAGAGGCCACCACATGCTTGCTCGCCTGGCTTTTTGTTCCCGCCAAATGAAGAGCCGTCCATACCAAAGGGAAATGCCATGTAACTATTCAAAGGGGAAGAATAACTCAGAAGAGCACCCATCAAAGAGCGGTGACGCGTGTTTCAAAATCCAAAACAGTGTTTAATGAACATCTTCCTTGTGATGATGAATGGAAATTGCGTGAATATGTTTTTGTGTTGTACTGTATGTACATGAACGCGTGTATTGGCTCGCCTGCTGGTGTACAGAAACTACAGCACATCTGGGGAAGTTGCCTTTGACTGATCAAGGAACCATGAAGTGGGAGTGCAGTAATTGAGTTCCACATCAACTTTAGCAATTTTGCAAATTGGGCACTTTCTTTCATGTGTGGATTGCAAACAAATTAGTTTGCAGCACTTTTTTTTCCCACCAGAAATACATACAAAAATACTCTGTAGCTGGGCCAAATTAAATATACATTTACAGTAGCCCTGTAAACACAGCACACAGAGAAATCTTTGATGTGGGATATGTCCGAACACACCATAAGAAACAAAAACTCCCCTGACTTAATAATGGAGTTTGTGTATTGCTAATTAAAAGGTGGAGCCTAAAAAGAGATGCCTAATGGTTCCAATACAATCCAGTCCAACTTTATTTGAAGAACACTTAAAAAAAAACAGTTTACCAAATTGCTTTTGAGTTGAATGACATTACGTAAAAATAAATAAATCAACAAAAACACCTATTAAACAAAAATAAAAAACAAACATAACAGTAAAACATGGAAAATTTGAAATAAAGTTCTGAAAACTTTCCTTATATTCATTTTTTTGTTTGTTTGTTTGTGTTTCCCCCAAACAAAGCAGCTTTGGCACATTCTCAAACTGCTGTTGACACCAGCGCAGCTCACCACCAATATACCCGCTGCGACACTAGGTCTGTTCATTTAATGGCATTCGCACCAGATGGAACTTGCAAGTGACAGTGGGAGCAGACACAACTTTTCAAGTTGTTCAAAAAAAAAAAAAGTAAACATGTGGTAAAAATAAACAAAAAAAAATGCAACCCACAACCAATTACACAACACTGTTGACCAGCAGCAGGCAACAGGGGGCAACGAAGGACTTGCAAAAATGTCGAAGTTTACTCGGCCATTCAAAGAACAGTGCAGCAATTAAAGTCAATGCAAATACAAACCCCTGGCTCCAAATTTGCACAGAGCCATGTGCTTCTAGTTATCTAGTCATTTAATATGCTTGAGGTCATCAAACTATTATCATGACACCTGTAAATATATTCAAGGTACCAGTTTCACCACAAGTGTGACAACTTTAGACTCCTAAAAGAATGCATGCACTCTGACTGGGCCTTAGTAGGAGCATGACATGCATACACTGACAAGTAAATTCTAGGATTATAGTTCAAATATGTGCTACCTAATAATAATAATAATAATAGTCCATCCAGTCTCTTCCGCTTTTCCTGTTCAGGGTCGCTGGGGGGGCTGGAGCCTATCCCAGCTGACCTACGTTGAGAGGCAGGATACACCCTGCACAGGTCGCCAGCCTGTCACACAGCCAACACAGAGAGACCGACAACCATTCACACTCCCATTCACGACTATGATGATGATGGTGATGATTATTATTATCCAAAACTTTTTAAAAAAAATACACATTTTTTATCTCTTTTACCTAAATATTATACTCAAAATGTGAGTGGAGGGGAGACGCCTGAAGTCTGTAACAGCAACAAAAGTTCTCTCTCATCTCTTCTGGCATTGGTTTGCGCAGCAGTAGCAGTCACACACTGTGGCTGCGGCTAACCAGTTAATTGCTGCATCCTTCTCCTCATTTTCCTCGTTTTATGGTAGGCGGTTGCCAGCATTAGGGTGCACCACCTACAATGTTGTCTTGTTGTTCTTTGGTATAGAACAAACTGGCATTTTTTTTTATCATCAAGGCTTATTGAACCCTGTGCTGAACCCGCTACATTTGCTCTGTGAAAATGGAAATGGATCGCATTTATATAGCACATTTCTAATCTAATCTCATCAGCCATTCAAAGCTCTTTACACTATAAAGCCGCATTCACCTATTCATACATATTCATAAAGACCTTCTTATTATGCACATATAGTGCTTTTTACTATTATACCCATGTTCACACATCTACGACACACACTGGTGAGGTCTCTTTATTTTTGTCAACCTTGGACAATGTTTGTATACCTCCTAGAGAGTGACATTTTCCTGGATGCTGTGGTAGATGTTTTCTTTACCAAAGATCTGTGATCGTTCACTAATCTCGTCTTCCACGGATGCTCGAGCCTTTAACAGCTTGCAAATCCGCAAATCCAAACACATGGAATCAACTCCAGAGCTGTTTAATTGATACAGGTGGGAGGAAAGGATGGCCCGCACCTGTCCACGAAAGAGCTTCTGAGTCAACCTTTCTCAGCGCCCTTTTCACATGTCAATGGGATAAACACATGGGCACTGATTATGCTACTCTTACATCGCAGTGAGCCAGGACCGGGGTGTTGTGCGTGCTGGCTCGTGCGACGGTTGACCGACCAATTTTGAAAACCATAATTAATTTGATGAATTATACCTGAGTTTACCCTGCTTTGATATGTCAAAATGGCTGCTGTGAATGCTTCCTCCTATGCTTTGAGAAGAAGTGAGCCACCTATTGAAAACTCGTAAAAGCTAAACTATTGCTCCATTGCTTAAGATGTGAATTTAATTTAATTACAGCTTTTTAGGCTGCATTTTAAGCCAATATTCATTATATAACTATAATTTGAATATTTTTAGTGATATAAAAATTTAACTCTATATCATGGCTGTAACTGTGATATACAATGCACGACTGCGGGATCACCCCAACAGATGGCCTCAGCTGGGGCCTAGCAGGGAGTCGAGAACACAGGAGCATACTCTGACTGTCAGGCCAGGTCCCTTGAATCCCACCGCTTTCTGCTACACTGATCCCAATCACAGTACACCTGCTCTCCATCTTCCCCACTTTCAAACATCACTTGTGAGATAGACTAAAATGTTTGAAGAAGATGTGAAAACGGGAAACTGCTCTTCTTCACAGACAAGCCCCAACTTGAGACGTGAAGTGAGAGCTGATCCAAGAACCCTCTGTCCAAAACCTTCTTCTGGATTTTTCCACTGAACACAGAGACAGTTGATGCATGCAGATTTGGTGAGGTCACAGTATAACTGGAGGCCATCTGCCTACTCATGCTGGACTGTGATTATGAGCCTTAAGACTCCCTAAGGTGAGAGAAGTGAACACAGGCAGTTCACTATAAAGCCTGCTGTCTCCTAGAGTGAATTTCACACTTATTTTTAGCCTGTTTGTCCTTTTAATTCTGTCTGCTGTGTTGCCCTACTTCACGAGCTCCACATACATGGCCTTGTCACCATTTTTTATCCATGTGAAAATCAGAAAAGTCACACAGAACCTGTCTTATTACAAAGTTTAAAAGGGTTTTGGACAGCAGAAGACTGAGACTGTTCAGACAAGCTGCAAAGAGAGTCGTGTTTGAAACACAGACCAAGTTGCAAGAACATTATTGTATAAAAGACTATAGGAACATTTACCAAACGCTCAGGAAAAGCAGTGTTTTCAGATACATTTTCTGTATGGCAAAAGCACAGTTCTTCTTTCATAATACATTTTTCTAAAATAACAATGCAAATTCGTGTTATAAAGAGTGCCCAGTGCATGCACACCAACTTCTTCTAGCATCCTACCTTCCAACCTAGCACGATCTCAATCTTTTTATCTTACTGACCAATCTAAAAAAAGAGTAAATGTCGTCTATTTTCATAAATAAAGCCACTGCACAAAATTTAAAGTGTAATACCTTGGATTTCCCATTAGATGCCGAGAAAGTTTTCTTTTCTTTGGTTTTTGAAATCCTTGTGGACTATGTGCCCATTAGTAGAGCAATATGTTTTTGTGTACATCTGTGCACTTGCTGATGAGACAATCCAGATTTTGCTGATGTAAAAACAGCCACAGAACCAACAAAAACCTTAATGTGCCCGCAAAAGTAAGAAAATAGAGGAAACTTTTGGAAAAATAAAACAGTGATAGCAAAAATGCAGGTTTCAACGCTGTGATTTAACACCCATTTTACACCTCAAAGAAATGCACAAAACTAAAAAAAAAGTCTGATAAAACTACTGAAGGCTAGTCACATACTGTAACACAGCATCACATGAACAAATAAATGTGTTGCATAAACTACTGCCTTGATGTCATGCTACTATAGCGAGTACACGCACCAGAAAGTACGGATATATCTGAATAAAGAAACAGTTGTAATGTGTATTATCACAGTTTGGGAACTCCTGAACATAATATTTTATCATCTCATACTTTTTGTCACATTTATCCATAGTTACTCTTGTTTTCAGTTAATACACGCTCATGGAAAAGTTTTACATAACAGTTACATATTACATGAACATGTCACATGGTAAAATAGTCTACAGTAAGTTTTAAACTATAAGAAAGTCAAGTCATTTGTGCCTCCACCCAAAACAGACCATTCAAGTTTGATTGTGCATGGATTTGTGCGTGTGTGTGTGTGTGTGTGTGTCTGTGTGTGGGGTATGTATTGTACTTCTTCATTTATCCCCATCTCAGTGGAAGTCAACAAGTATATATGTTTCCCCACTCAAGCAGGGCCTAAACAAAGTGGACAGCTGCTATTGTGATTGTTATAAAATGATTGGCAGGGCCTCAAAGAATTCCCTTGGTTACAAGGACAAGGGCTATGGCAAAACAAGGCTCCCACAGGGTGCATCATCCCCTGCTGCTGCCATACCTGGAGGCAGCCATAGAAGCTGCCCCATCTACACTAATAGGAAGGGCAGACAAGGGCTGACATGTTTTTTGTTTGCCTGCTAGTATAGTTGATGCATCCTACTGTTTCAGGCATGAGAAAAGAATGCTAATACAGACATAGTTAAAAAAAAAAATTTTTTTTAAGTTAATAAATGCCGACATCTAAAGTTGAACTAGCCTAAAAATGGCCTTGTGGCTATAAAGAAGTATAGCCAATGGCACTGCATTATTCAGGCGCCTTACTTATTGTCTAACTCCATGTTGGATTGACATGTACCTTTGCACTCCCTATCTCTTTATTTCTCCCATTCACAAGTCCAATGCGTTCCTATCAGTTTTGGAGGATTGTAATTGCCTTGAAACTATTGTTGCATCATTAGACCAGAGTTCTCAGATGGCATTTGCAGGGAAATAAAGGGCATGGCTAACAGCTTCTCCATAGCTCCAAAGGTTACTTTTAATCACCTACTGAGGAATCCTCTTCTACCTCCCCCATTCCTGGTTTAATTTTACTTCCAGCTGCAGTCAAGGGTCCACATCCACAATGCAACAGCGTATTTGGCAGGCAGCTCAACTAATTAGGTTGTGGATTGGTTTTGTTACAGAAAGATTTTGACCTTTGACATGCTATGTGATGATACAAAGAAGTGACTTTCACTTGGCCTCAAAATACAAAACCAAAGTATAAAAAGAAATTGGTTAACTCAGAAGCTGAGCACTTAAAAAAATAATACAGAAAACTAATTCCACAACTGGAATCGATGTCTATATATAAATCTATATCCTGTAGAGCACGTGATTGATGTGACCAGTGATTTGAGAATGATCACTGGACAGTGACATCTGATTTGCTGTAGTGAATGGGAGTATAATACTGTAGGTGCCCAGTACACCTAGTTTTCATCGATACAATATTGTATGTACACAATAGCAAAGATGTCTCACTTGATGCTTTAATGGCTTTGAACTTAAGTTTCCAAATTCTGCTTCAAAAAGGATGGCAGATGTAGATGGCGTATGGAATATGTGAAGATGATTACACTAGAATGGGCCTTTCATTCCTTCGTTCCCAAAACGGGGTTCGCTTTGCTTAAGAGATGCCTTTGCTCAACTAGCAACAAAACAAAGTGGTTGGGGGAGAACACCAAACTGCCAAATTGAAACGAAGAAAGCCATAATTCAGTTTTTACCCTGTCAGTGCATACACTGAGCTATGGCATGATTGTCAGTGATGAGTCCTGCATTTTTCTGCTTGTGTCTGCCCGACTTTTCAGCCCCTTTCTTCCTAATAAAGCAGATTTTGCAGCAGACCCAGAAGCCCAAGGGTGATTCTTTCATAAATGCATAAATGAGTGGCAAATTATTATGCACAGCACTCAATTTTGAAAGTGGAGCCACACAGACGTTCATCAGATGTGTCTCTTTTTCTAGCGTTATTATTTCCTTTAGGACTGAACACAGGCTCATGCAGACGACACAGTATGCCAGATATTTCTGCTACTGCTACATTTCCGCTTAATTCCATCAATGGTGAATGTGGTTCTTCAGCTGACAATGCTAAGATTGACACACATCAGAGCCACACATGCATGCACATCAAATCTAGGTCAAAGATCCATTAAAATTTCAACAAAGTCCTGTCCTCTGCCATGGAGGTACAATGAAAACAATTCAAATGAATTTTGAATGCTCACATTGATATGTTATACCTTCCATGGTGGCTACCACTACAAAGCTGAGTAGCCTTTGGTCTAGTCCACAGGCTACACACACACACACACATTTTTATCTCCCTCATGACAACATTAATTCTCTGTAAGGCGTAACATTAGAATTCGGGGTAAAACAGCACTGTTCCCACCACCACTGCCATTTAAATACCAACAAAAAAATAAAATAACCGAACAACTGAAGTCTAGCTCATGTCAAAGAGTCAAAAAAATATTTGTAACACTGACCTTTACTGTTATTTTAAATTATTATTCACATAAAAGTTTGTCAGTGTATATTAATATTAATTGGAAATGTAGGAAGAGCATAAAAAGACACGTCAAGTTTAACTGCAAAAAGTGATTCTAACCTAGATTCAGATTTCTGGCCTCAGCCAAAGCCAGTGTACAATATCACCGTTTCAAAGAAAGTGATCCCAAAACGGTCCTGCTCCTCGTTTTTGAGAAAAAACTTGCAATGTACTGTAAAGTGCCTTGAGAGAACTGCACTATATATATATATAAAAAACTGAACTGAAATTGAAATTAATAAACTGAATAATAAATGAACAAAAAGAAACCCAGATAAAGCAATGTGAAACATTCAACCCTGTCAATCGCAGCTACAGTTTTCAACAATGAACAGCATCCATTCCTGTAAATCATGATGTTGTGCAAAAGAGGAAAGAAACGAATGAACAAATTAACTACAAAATAGTTCAGAAATATGACATGAATAAAAGACGAGAACAATATTTTTTTCACTAAGAATAATGTGAAATGTTAAGGAGATGACCAGCAGGCAAGATATTCCACTTAATGATTATGTAAAAGCTTGAATCAGCTGAAAGAAATTACACAACTAACTTCCAGCTAAATCTCCTTTGTACTGTACAAATTGATTTAGCAAAACATTTCAGACTTCCAAGGGTTTGAGCGAGGTATATCAAAGGTATCAGTGATATCACTACTGTTTACACAGGATGTTACCTAAGATTCCACTGTGGGAGAGTAGCCCCAGTAAAAATCGCACAATTTCTAGCATAGCGGGGGAATTATATCCGGTAGAGTACTATAAAAGTTGATAAATTATCCTCAGTGGACTCCGCTGATGACTGTGGAGTGAATCACTCGGAGATGAGGACTGAAGGCACAGACAGAGTGCTGCCCGACTGATATGAGTGTCCGAACTCTCCGGCCATCGGGGGATTCAAACAGCAAGAGGATTGGAGATGTACAAAGAGCATGAAAACATAAAAGCACACACGAAGAAAGCAGCAGGCTTTTCGTGGGATCTGGTGTCATAAAAAAAAAAAGTATGTGTATGTGACCGTCTTCATGTTTGCGACCGAAAAGAACGGGCGCTTCTGCTCTTCATGCTGGCATTAATGGAAAAACTGAAAATTTGAGATGTACCGTTTTGAAATTTTCTTGATTTTATTTATTTTTTTAAATCCTCCAAAAAAGAAGAAAAAAAAGAAATACTGTAGCATGGGTTGAGGCATAATTCCCAAGCCAAGGAGAATATGAGTTTTCTTCTTTTTCTTTCTTTTTAAAATCTTCTTCTTTTTTTTTTTGAGGTCATGGGACTAAGCAGTAAGCTTGAGTTATTCATAACAGCTCTGACTGAAATGAAATGTTGCTGTATTTAACGGCGCCAAGGGCAATGGCACGGCATCTTTGCTGAAATGGGCACCAGACAAAGCAGGTAGGAAAACATGCTTTGACATATCAGTATATTTGGCTTCAATAAATCCAATTCTTTTGAAGAGGTTTGAAAACATCAACTTGATCACTGCTTCAATTTTCACTTCCATTCGAAATACTACGCAGTCAGTGTGTATAACCACCTTTTTAAAACGCATATAGGCTGACAGCTGTTGCTATGTGACAAATAATGACTAATTATTGTTCTGATGATTTTGATTGGCCATCAGTGGCTATCAAATTTTTCACATTTGCTGACTGTATCCTCCAGCTGACAGGTCATTCTGATGAGCTCATACTGCAGCCATCATGTGGCACATGCTTATTAAATCGCTGTTAATTACAATACTATTCCGAGGAAATGAAAGCAGAAAAAAAATAATAAAACAACACGAACGTGACACAGTTTGAGTAATGACTCGCATTTCATTCTAAGTCAAGCACTCAACGATGACATTTGAAAAACAGTGTCAAATTCAGGAGCAATTCTCAGTGGGTGCTGTCAGAGCCTAATTAAACTACAGCATCTACTTTACTTTACCACCCCCCCCCCCCCCCCCCCCCCCCCCCCCCCCCCACCCCCAAAACACACCCCGTCTCCTC
>VOQJ01016271.1:0-11561 GCA_015052665.1 Apistogramma diplotaenia | reverse complement strand
GGCCCCGGGGGGGCGCCAAAAGTTTCCATCTCTCCCCCCCCCCCCCCCCCCCCGCCCCCCCGTCATGAACATTTTTCTATTATAACAACACCACCACCACCAGTTGTTAGTTGTTATCTGCTGCCTAAGGGTATGTGCTGTGGGGAAAAAAAGAAAGAAAAATCAGAGTTTTACATATTTTGCTTCACTTTGTTACTTTGCCTTTACAAATCCCACATTTTGTATTTGCCCCATAGCTAGCATAAGTGCAAATTTCAGGTGCAAATTACTGCTAAATCTCATATTGTGCTGCGCATTATCATCCTGAATAAATACTTATTGGAAACTGAAAACCTGCGGTGACTGCGGATAAGACGTCAAAAGGTGGAAAGACACCTTTCAAAACCTAAATGAAGATGTGAAATGAAAAACCGAAAACTTTTTTTTTTTCATTTTTAAATCAGCTGATTAAATCTTAGTGAAGTGAGAGAGAAAAACATCTTTGATACTGCACCAATCCTCTGTGGATAGGTTTAGAAACTTTTAATGACCCTTTGTTGGCAAGTTACAGAACTGTTAGTGACACGACTGAGAGAGACAAAGTGGTGTTATTTATTTCTTTTCTCTGTTTGAAGAAAAAAAAAACACCCATTAGTAATGCAGTGCAAATAGATGTTTTCTCTGGAATTCTGCAAGCAAGGTTAAAAAATTGCCTAACTGAGGAAAAAAATGTTTTGTTTTGTTTAAAATTAACTGCATTCAGTTATATAATTAAATGACCCTATTATCTATTGACAAGTCGCTGACGATATTAGATGAAGGATCTGGGAGAATAATGAATCTAATATAACTCCCAAAGTACATAATCAAAAGAAAACGATCAGGACGACGATTTTAGCACAGTAGAATCTCAAGTAAGGTGATCTTTAATAACATATTAAAATCTATACTTGACATTTGCAAATACAAGATAACACATCATGCAAACGCCACACAGATAGGTCACAGCAAGTCTTCATATTTGTACAGTTCTAACCACTATGCCAGTGTGTGTAATTAGTAAGCAATAAATTATGAAACAATTCACTAGTTACCAATCAGGTGGGTGAAGTCCACATCCAACCTTTTACTGCAGCCAAAGTCTGGGTCCATCCCATTGCGGTGGAGGACCACCTGAGACACACATTCTTCTATCACCTTGTAGTACTGAGGCCTGAAGGGTCAGGAAACACAGCGGGACGATTAAAACGAGCCACAGAAAGAAATGAGTGACACAAACGCTACAAGGCTAATTAACCACAAATCAGTCTGTTATCCAACCCAGAGGTCATAAAATGCCATGTCAGAAAGGGTGCTGCTGGACAAAATAGGCACCCTATTAAAATTGATCGCCCCTTACATGAAATTAGCAGATAAATGGGTACACAGAACCCAGGTATGTGTTAGCTTTTCTATTTCAAGGTGACTGACAGCAGCCAAGGCCACGCTTGCCCCTTTGCATAATTTGCAATCATCTTTGCCAATTAGAACAACCATAAAAACCGAAATGTAAATCTAATCAGTGTAATGCGAGTAATTGAAAGCACAATGAATAGGAAAACATGTCAGCCAGTTAGGAGTGTGACTGAGTACTTGGTGTTTTCAAGAAGGTTGTGTGAATTAGCCCGAGAGTCCGATTCCACCACACAGGTTGGTGTGTGACCTTTTCTCTGAAACATTATCAGCTTTAATTGCAAGTGACATTTAACAAATACAATGACAGCTTAAGCTGAGCTCCTAGCCACCAGATAATTATTTTCTAACCAAGACACTGACCAGAAGTTGATGTTTAAATTCACGAAATGTGAAAAACTGACACTTGAGAATTTCCTCATAAATTATACAAAACAGTGGACCTAAACCTAGACTGTGGAATTTTTCAATTACATAAATAAACAAACAAACTATTCCTGGTGCCGATGCACATACCAACTGAGTGTTTGTTCGTGACACTGGGTAATCCCAATTAGTGGATAATTAAAGTATTACAAGTAAATGGAATAAAGCATTAGCAGTTGGGGGATGAACATCCTTGAGGTTCAATAATCATATCACCTCCTTTCATCTCTTTTTAAATAAAGATATTTCTTGTGAGTGAACAGTAAAAGCTCCTGTATGTCCCTCTGTTAAAAATCGCACTTAATTAGTACACAAGTCCATGTAGTGGCAGATATTGCTCCTTTAATTTAAATTAATTCAATTGCTATTTTAGAATATACCGGTAAGAATATATTAGCAAGCAACCGTTTGGGTGTATAATTTTACAATATAAATATGACAAAGTCAGCATTGGACAATCTGCAAATATGCGTATGGCTAATATGCTGACTTAATTATTACTTAATTTTAACTTATCAATATTTTCCAGCTAATTGATAGAATGAATAATTAAAAACCAAAGAATACTGACATAAGATGCATAAGATACTCTAATCAAAGGTAACCCACCTGATGGCTCTGTACCAAAGAATTACAATGGAAGAGCATTAATGGTACTAAAAGAAAAAATATGCACTGCTCAAAAAAGCGACAACAAATCAGAACTCAATGGGAAAAAATCATGCTGAATATCTAAGCTGATATAAACTGGGTAATGTGCTATGAACAAAAGGGTGCCGCATCATTTGATGGAAGATAAAATTATCAACCTACAGGTGGCTGCATTCAAAAAATCACATCACAAAAATCAAAGTGAAAAAAAATTATATTTTGCCATAATTTAATCAGAATGGTACTCAGTAGTTTGTACCAGACGTTGCCAGATGTTGTCGGAGCTCCTAATGAGGAGGATAATGTCCTGGGGGTCTCTTCCGAGATCTTTACTAGGGCATCACTGAGCTCCTGGACAGTCTGAGGTGCAACCTAGCAGCACTGGATGGACCAAAACACAATATATCCCAGAGGTATTCGATTAGATTTGGGTCAGGTGAGTGTGAGGCCAAGTCAGCTGTATCAACTCCTTCATCCTCCAGGAAGTGCCTGCATACTATTGCCACATGAGGCACTTTTGTGCACAAGGAGAAATTCAGGACCCGCTGTCCCAGCAAAGGGTCTGACAATAGGATCAAGAATTACATCCCAATACCTAATGGCAGTCAGGGTACTATTGCCTAGCCTATAGAGCTCTGTGTGTCCCTCCATGGAAATGCCTCCCAAGACCATGACCGATCCACCACCAAACAGCGTTACAGGCAGCAGAACATTCTTCACAGCTTCTCCAGACTCCATCACATGTGTTACATGTTCAGCGTGAACCTAATGTCATCTGTGAAAAGCACTGTGCACCAGTGGCGTACCTGCCAATTCTGGTATTCTATGGCAAATGCAAATTGAGCTCCATGGTGCTGGGCAGTAAGCGCACGGCCCACTAGAGAATCTCAGACCCTCAGGCCACCCTCATGAAGTCTGCTTGGTCAGAGACATTCACAATGTAAAACCATTCCTGTTTTGTCTCACTGCTGCCCCTCTGCTGCACCTGTTGTTCATTTTATTAACGCCAAAGAAGTTGAAAACGATTAACAGCCCCCTCTGCTACTTAAATGACCAGATGAATATCCCAGACGTTTAATTTACTTTGTCCTACATTATGAATAAAAAGAGTTCCTTTAATTTTTTTGAGCGGTATATTTTAGCAGAAAGAGCTGTGATTTGCTGTCAAGTGATTTGCCCAAAAAGATAAAAAAAAGTATATTATTCAAGTATGTATCTGACTAAAGAGGAACACACTTTGTTGTTATCAAACATTAAATGCAGAAGTTTTTTTTCCCCCCCGAGGCTTTAACTCTACACAAAAATTCAAAGGCTATGTTCTGATGATACCTTGTGGGTGGACAGACCATATCATGTTATGAACAGGAATATGAAAAAGCACACAATTCTGAGCCAAAGCAAATAAGAATAAATCAGCATTTAGGTGCTCTGTTTTGAAAGCATGAAATGCCATACATTAAGCCTGGTGGATTCGCCCACTCATGACTGGAACAAGCGAGTGAAAGCTCACACATCGCCCTGCATGGCTTAAGCACTGTGGCACTCAGCTTACAACTGTCACCAATGTACACCACATTATTATCTCAATAAGCCGCCCTATTTTCCCTCCGTCCTCCATCCTCCACCACCACCAGGCAGATAGGGGCTGGGTGGAGATAACTAGAGACGAAGAGAGTGACCCAGAACTGTCAGGCCCCTCCACAGTGGGCAGGGCTGGGCTCCAGAAGGAAGCATATGTCCCCTGCATCGTTCCCCACCTCTTCTTTTACTTTGGCACCTTCATTTCTTCCAGTGATAGCTTACAGTTCAGCACAGCCCCAGCCACTTGATCCAGCTCTGCTCCACATAGCCAGTGTAATCCCCATATCACCAGGCTCCAAAAGAGCAGATCTGCTCTATATTTACTGGGTGGGTTTGATGTGCTCCCATTCATTAGGCTTGCAGTAAGAGATTAATTATCAAAAATACACCAAAACCCCAGAGGGGAGAAAAACAACTAGTGTTGTGTTAGGAGGAATTACAGTAGATAGAGCAGTTACCCACTATAGAAGGTCTTATTATTAGAAGACTAATTATAATATTTAATGAATGCTCATTTAAAGTTATTATTTGAAAGAATAATTAATGAATTCAAATTAATACAATGACAAAAATGTAATCTTTAACTTCGCGTAGAACATTAATGGTACAAGTTTATTCCTTTGAACAGTACCTATCCTGGGACTTCAACCAGTAAATTATTTCAGCTGAACCCATCCATCTACTGGCCTCCCACTTTGTTTTAGCTTCATGTTGTGGAAATGCTACAGCAACGCTATACAATTTCACTTTCACCCAATTTTAACCACAACCCGAAAAACTGATAACTTTTGGGGCAAAGACCGAAAAAAGACGGATAGTATCTATTGGAAATAGCTGCATGCACTGTAGTGGTGCATCTTCCATCATCCAAACTCCAAAGCAGTGATGTATGGGGAATAAAAGACCTCGGTCATAATGCATTTCGAGTGTTAATGTTTGGGTATGAGATTTTACTTGCATTTGTTATGAAGGCTGGAGAAGAAAAAATATTTTAAAAAACATCTTTAAAAAGACCATCAGTTTTTTATGAGCATAGGTACTGATCTTTTTTTACTACTGGCTTACACTGTGGACATTGAATCTGAGGTGGACACAGTGATACTGGATGGTTAATGTGAATTCTATTTCTCACTTCCTCAGAATAGATGAAGAATACATAATTCATAACTCCAGAGGAACAGCAACTTGTCTATGGTAAATTCATCTTCCTCTTCTCAGCTTTCCTTCATCTTTGAACTTTCTTTTTTAAGTCTTATTTCATCAAAAACGTCTGACATAGCAGTAAAATCATCAGAATCACTCTATTAAGTAGACTGTTGACCTTCCCAGTTACTGACATATTTTCTCTTCAAAGGTAAAATAAAAAGCAATGTCCACAGGTTAAAAGTACTTAATAATTAATATCCACAACTACAATTACTGCCTCTGCTAAGCAGTTAAGATGCACTTTACGTCCTTGTTTGCATAAGGAAATTTGATACATGGGTATGTTAACAATTCAGCAACCCACCAAGAATGAAATATCTATGGTGTTGAACTGTGGGCAGACATTTTTCCCTCATTATGTCAAAGTGAAGCAGACTTTGGACCTTTTGGATAGAAAATAACAACGCTTCATCATCTTATCCCATTTGAAATTAATGTAAAATGTCTGTTAGTTATATAGGTTAGCCTATATTTACTTCTGACCATCAAGGAAATATTTGTCTTGGATTTCATAAAATAGGTCCAGAGTCCATGAGTGTATGTAGAACCAGGACACCTTAGGTCACAGGTCTATAATTAATTTTGTAATAATCAGATCTGAAGCTTTATATGTTGGGCACTTGGGTGAAGGGAAGAGCTGAGCTGTCAACCCATCAGTAGCTAGTGATGAGTTGGATCAGGTATGGGGGAAGGATGCTGGTCAAACCCAGCACATCTAAATGTATAGTGAGGATGCACTGGGAACGCCTAGAAGAAGCTCCAGTCCAAGAGCTCTTGAATTCCCACTTCCATCAGACATTCAACAGCATTTTGAGGGAGGCTGAGAACATTCAATCCAAATGGACCATGTTTTGCACCCTCCATTGTTGACGCTACTGCACAGATCGACAGGTGCACGGTGGTCAGCACCTGTCATGGTGGTAATCCCCAAACCAGATGGTGGACTCCAGAAGAGAAGGGAGCCATCAATCGGAAGGAGTCCTATTGGGCTTGGTTAGCCTGTGGGACTTCAGAGGCAGCTGATGGGTACCAGAAGGCCAGGCAGAATGCAGCACTGGCAGTGGCCAAAACAAAAACTCGGGAGTGGGAGTAGTTTGGTAAGGCCATGGAAAAACATTTTGGACTGCCTTGAAGCAATTCTAGCGACTCAGGAGGGGAAAAACTGTGGCGAATACTGTGGGTGGGGGGCTACTAATGTGAACTAAGGATATATTTGTATGGAACTAATAGTTTGAGGATCTACTTAATCCCACTAACATGCATTCAGTAGCAGAAGCAGAGTCTGGGGACAAGGGGTTGACTTGTCCATCATTGGGGACGAGATTATTAAGGTAGTTAGTCGGGTAGTAGTCGGGCTGTCTTAATTGACAAACCTCTGCAAGGCTGAGTGGAGAGGGTGAGTGATGGCTCCCATCTTTGAGAAAGGGAACTGGAGAGTGTGTTCCAATTATTGTGGGATTACACTCCTCAGCCTCCCCAGGAAGGTCTATGCCAGGGTGCTGGAAAGGAGAGTTTGTTATCAGTTTAACCTTGGTTTCAAGAGGAAAAAGTTCCGAGTGTGCGTGGGAGTTTGGCCATCCAGTTTTCATTTGTTTTGTGGAACTCCTTGGGGTATCCTGTGGGGGATGTTGCGGGAATAGGGATTGTCTGGTCCATTGTTACGAGCCATTCAGTCCTTCTAGAATTGCAGCAAGATCTTAGTCTGCATTGCTGGCAATAAGTGGGATTCATTTCCAATATGTGTTGGGCTCCATCAGTGTTGCCATTTATCACCAATTCTGTTCATAATTTTTATAGACAGAATTTCTAGGCATAGCCAAGAGGTGGAAAGCTTCCCAGTCTGTGGCCTCGGAATCTCATCTCTGCTTTTTGAGGATTGATGGCGTCATCAGGTGGTGCTCTACAGCTCACACAGGACCGGTTCACAGCTGAGTGTGAAGACTGATGAGAATTAGTACCTCTTAGTGTGAGGTCATGGTCCTCAGCCAGAAAAGGACGGAGTGCCTACTCTGGGTCAGGGACAAGTTGCTGCTCCAAGTTTAAGTATCTTGCGGTTTTTGTTTGCGAGTGAGGGAAGAGGGGAACGGGAGACTGACAGACGGATTGGGGCTACGGCTGCAGTACTGCAACACTGGACCAATCCGTCTGTGTGCTGTATTGTCGCTCTGCGGTCTCTCTCTCTCTTTCCACAGTCTGGGCTACTCCCAAGGCGATTCCAATTCTAGTTAAGGACATCCAAGTTAAAAGGTGAAGGGGAGACAACAGAAGAGAGTGTGGTGTGGTGAGGCCAGTTCAAACAACTCGTTTGGATACTTTGTTACTCCCATGGTGGAGTGTGGAGAGTCTGGCGGACGACTCCAGATGTGCTCTGGGTTTTCAAGGGAGTGATTTTTGTTTGTTTGTTTGATTGTGGGTTTATTTGTGTTGCTGGTTGCATGAGCGCCTTATTTTCTTAAGACAGGTGGCATCTTCTGTTTGGAGATTGTTTTGTGTTCTGGCTCACTTTTAGCCTTTTCGTGTAAATAAACATTATTTCTTTTACTGACGGTTTCCTTTCCTTGCTTATTTTCTTGATTGATTGTTGCATCACCTAGATCCACAGAATGCAACAGTGGTCAAGGGAGAGCTGAGCATAAAAGTGAAGCTGTTCACCGGTCGATCTTGGCCCTCACCTGTGGCCAAGGTTTGGGTTGTGACTGAAAGAACGAGCGTGCAGATAAAAGCGGTGGAATCAGCTTCCTCCAAAGGGTGGCTGGCCTCTTGCTTAAACATAGGGTGAAGAGTACATTCATTCGAGAGGGGATCAGAGTAGAGCTTCTACTCCTCCACATTGAAAGGATTGGTTTTGGATTTTTCTTGTGTTAAGGTTGTACGGGGGTTTTGGATTACTGGTTTTATTGGTTGCCTCGTTCAAGTTGCTCTGCTTTCTCTGTTTCCCATGTTCTTCTATTTCCTGTATTATTTTGTCAGTGTTGTTTCTTGTGCACCATGTTCAGTTTTGCTTCCCTCGTTACTTTGATTCTGTTCACCTGTTCTTCCCAGTTGTGTAAGATTTCTCTAATAACCGCGCATGTGTTTTTAAGCCCTCAGTTTTCCTTGTGACATCGTACCCTTGTGTTGTGTGTTCCTTTGCCAGTTTGTTTGTCTAGTTATGGCCCCAGTCCTAGCTCTGCCCTGTTGGTTTTCTGCTTTGATCAACTGTGACATTAAAGCTGTTTTCAAGCTCATGTCTTGTCTCCTGCACATTGGGTCCATATCTATACTCTCACACAGCCGTATCATGACACCAAGTCCTCAAAGATAAACCTTAGAATTTATGGGCAGAAAGAAAAACCTTACAGAAAGCACCACAACATTATCAGGCAATACAAAGCCAGTGGTATGTAAAAAAAACTCAAACAGAAGTTACCTGATGTAATAGTCATTCCTGATGAGCAATAGGTGCTGAAGGATCGACAGGAAGTAGGTCTCTGAGGCAGTGTCTTTCACCATATTGGACAGAAGATGGTACACCTCATTCATGTCAGTACAAGAGTAAGGTTAAGAAAAACAACTTTATTACAGTGACACAGAATTTTTTCAAAATTAATGCACTTAAGTTCTTAGAAAATACTACTACTTAGAAAATACTACTACTACTACTTCATTATTCAGGATCATTCAAACATTTAGATTTTCATTACTTCTCATTTTCTCAGTTTTTTTTTCCAGCTTCTCACTTCAGGTTTTTTCAAGTATTGCACAAAAGTAAACAGAGATCCGATTCCTCTTATCCGTCCTCTCTCGAGGGAGCTAAAGCAGTGTAAACAGCTAACTTGCAGTGAGAGATCAGGAATTTTAAATGCTCCCTCTGGCATTCCTTTTGATCCAAAATTTCAAGAGGGGGGAAATTAAAAAGAACAAAAAAAAAAGTGGTCAGAATTTTTAAGCCAAGACTGACTGGTGTCAGATTTGAACTTCAAATCCTCAGATTGAAACTGACATGTAATGTGGTGCAAAAATCTATTGTATTAAATTTGCTAAAGTTATTGATTACATTTTATGTTTGCATTTCCTACTTCATGTGTAAATATGTACTTTTAGTAATGAATCTGAATCTCATTATTTGTTTAATAATGAATCTCAGTAAAAAAGAAATACTGATACAAAAGCGTTTTCAATTTAAATATTGTCATTAATGTAGAAAATGTTGGTGTTGTTCAAACATCTCATGGACTCCTTGATGTGTAGCTCTAACAATTAAAGAAGTGAGGAAAAGAAAAAAGAAAAAAGAGGATTGCCCAATGGACAGTCATCTTTTCTGGGAAAAGAAAAGTGGAATAAGCCTCTCAGAAGCAAGCACACATACAGGAAGGCGACTGTGCACGGTCAAGCTTGCAGAGATAAATCCAAACCTCAAGTGCAGATCTTGACAATGTATTTTGAAATATTTTCATAGAGAAACACGGTAACTACAAAGCAATCAAGTAAAATTAGCAGCATGCTGGCACCATATGTTGTGAACCCCCCCAATTCTGCTATCGGTACAGAATATATCAGTTAAATGAATGCGCATGAATTGATTTATGATCTTTATGTGGCCCAGCATGGTGTCATCCATAAAAAACAATCTGCATACACTGCAGCTAGAGCAGATCAATTCTTTTAAATACTGTTTGACAGCCCGATTAATTGCTATTAATTTCGACATTGTCTGTAATTAAACTCTTATCCCATTTCAAATTTTTAGAGAAGCAGGGATGGGAATACAGGCTCCTCTAAAGTATCGTTTTGCCTTCCTTGCATTAGCGGAGTTTGAAGCCTGGGAGAATTACCAAGCCTGTGAGATTCAATTATAGCCTCACCACAGCAGCATTTGAGAGGACATGAGAAAGAGCTCACACTGGGAAAGTATCCAACTAGCTTCATCTATCACTAAACTGCAGACATAAACCTAATGTAAAATGCCAATCTATTCATTGTCACCTCCTCTACGTTCTCTTTCTTGCTCGCTGTCTCTCTCTTTACACTATCTCTCCAAATAATGAATAAACATGAGTGGCAGTCAAGTGTGATGTAGGCCAGTCAGTGGTGGGGTCAATCAATCACTATTCCACAGCTCATTAATATTTATTAGCGGCCTGGAGTCACCTCCTCGGCACCTGGACCTGGGCCGGACACAGAGGAGACAGGCCTTTTCAGGTTAATATTCATGAAACTGCTGCAAGACGCATATACCCGCCTTCAGGTAGCAGAAGCACTACCTGTCTATACATATATACAAATGTGTCCGCATGCAGGCAAAGAGACGAAGGGCAGCCCAGGCATTCAGATACCTACCAGATCAATACCACATTGTCCTTCGAAACAAACATTAGGCCTTCTCATTTGTGAACCTGCTCAAGCACATCATTAATCTAGGTGCACTTTTCTTTTTTTTTCCTCTCCATCTGCCTGCCACATACACATACATAACCTCCTCCCCTAACCTACATGTGTCAACAGAAAGTGTCACTCACAGTAGCACTTTGTGCCTGTACTAGAACTGTGGGATTTGGTGGAAGAAAAAGGTTGTGGGAATGAACATCTGCATAACAATGTCAGAGTCTGGTTTCTCTGCTCACAATGTCAGCTATTCATACATAGCCTTAGAGAAGATTTGTGAATTATTAAAGGGTTCTTGTCTGGGATGCTTGAAAAAGTTTCCAACTTGGGACTAAATTACATATCACCTTATTAACTTCTACTCTGAATGTTTGGAGATAAATGGACATCCATAGAGAGCTAGAGGTCAAAATTCACCTTTCTAAATTGGAGCAGAGAAACGAGCGTTGACTGTTACTTAAACAGAAAAAATATATATGTTATATGCTATATGACTTCATGGGAAATTTTAATTGTCTGCTGTACAAGTTAAATGGTAAGAATGGGAAAGACTATGCCTATCCGATATTTCCCTCTTGAGTCTTGCTAGAATTAGACCAGGGGTGTCAAACTCATTTTGCACTGTGGGCCACATGCAGCTCACTTCAGTCTTCAGTGGGCCAGACCAGAGGAACCTCCTTTCTGTCTGTACACAAGTTCAACTGCATATTTAATCCCAGAGATATCTGAATATAAGAAAAAACTCTGTATGTAATGTTTTTATACCACAGTCATCTGTCAGCAGTACTGCTTGAGCTTAAAGTGTAAGAAATGTGTAAAACTACAGAGAACGTTCTGGTAGTTCTTTGTCCAGACTGTCCTGTAATTATGGAAAAAAACAGAAAAGGTCCTTTTTTAAATTT